>WBMY01007574.1:119800-162305 GCA_013397315.1 Donacobius atricapilla
AAGTAAATTTATTGTTTAACTACCAAGAAGCCAAGATCCCATATCTCATTGCCAAGCCATAACATTTTGGTTTATTCCCGTTGAATCTTGGTAAGTGGTGCTGGTAGAATTTTGTTGGTTTCTATCTAGAAAGCAGGTTATTGTCTGAAAGAATCCTGCTGAGTGGCACCGTGGAGAAGCAGACCCTGTGTTTTCTTCACAATGGTAGCATAGCCTGCCACAATGAGTGACATCTTATCATGTTTCAGATGTGATAAGAAAAGCATTTTTCAGTCTATTAGACCATTTAAGAAACAGAAGAATGTAGTGATACAGTGGGGTGGGAGGAAGAACAGAGGTACCTCGTTTCTGCCCCACTGAGGGGCCATGGCCACCTTCATGTTGGGTGTTGCTATCTGCTCTCTCCAGTAATAGGTATTGGGCCAGTGGGCCAGTGGCCTCTCAAGGGCCCCAGGGCACTTTCAGATCAGTCCAGGCAGCTTTGTACCAGGGATGCTGACAAAGGCAACCACAGTTCCCAGTGTTCAGCAGCTGCTGGAGGAATAAGCACAGAGCAAAGGGTTGAGGGTGTGCTGGAACACCAAAGGGAGTGGCATCTACCCTTCAGAGGCCTCTTACCCAAAGTGTATTCAATTGTGCTAAGTGGTATTTGCAAAAAAAAAAAAAAAAATTAAAATTTGGAGCTCTGATTGTTACTATTATATTACCTAGGGTGCCATACTATTTGAAACTGCAGATTAAGTTAAAGAGTGGTTCTGAGACAGATTTCTTGTTCTCCTACATGCATTATCATGTTCATATGATTATCATTCTAACTGCCCCATCAAGAAAACTGATCAGTCCCATTTCATTTTTGTGCAGATTTGTGCTACTGAGCACAAACACAGTGATGTTTTGTAAGTTCCAAACTATTACTGAGATATATTTTTTGTTTCATCTTTGCTTGAAACCTGCAATTTGAAACCTGCAATTTGCAATCTTGCAATTTATATTAATCGATGGAGGCTAGGGGCCTGCCTTTTGAGAGAACAGTCTAGCACAACCTTTCAGATCTTCTCCACATTTCTATTAGAGTTCTTTATTAAAAAAAACCCCCTGCTTTATTTCTGTGTGATGATCAGCCTTCATATTATTCCCATTCTGAGAACTTCTGCAAATAAGGTGAGAAACTGATATTAAACAGTGTGTCCCTATAATTCATGGTCAGGAAATACAATTGCACAGTCTCTCATTCCATTGATCCCCATGAACTTCCTATCTGGAGTGAGGTTTCACTTAAACCTTTTCTAAGCTATGAAGCCCGTAGCTGGTCAGTTTGTCTACTCAAACATTTTAACTCCATTATTGTTCTTGGTGCTATATGATGGTTGGTCATTTATCTGAACTGGAGATGCTTTTTTGTTCAGAGATCTATATTGCTGTAACCCACACAGGAAAATGTGTGTGTCCTCTTTAGACTCAAGGTACTCTGAAATTCAGGTTAGAAAGGGAGCAGTAGGTCAGAATAGGCATAGCCTTCAAGTAGAACCTTTTAATCTAAGTAAAAGCTTGCAGCTCACTTCATGTATAATTGAAAACAGTATAGATTCTCCTAAATATTTGAAGATACTAATGGGTTTAAGTGAATCTGAATGAAAGGGAAGTCAGCACAAAGCTTCAGTTCTCCATCTGATTTTGTTACTTGCCATGCTAGTTCGCAACAGGTCCAAGATTGTGGCTTATGTTTTTTTTTCTTTCACTGACACTGTGTTGCATGTCCTTCAATGTGCAGATAAGCTTTGCAATCCTCTGCAGGTGAATCTTCTTCACATAAAGGTCTGAAAATTATTTATCTAATAGATCTTCAGCTATATCACTGTAATAAAGTCTAATATATGGCAGTATGGTGATGCTAATTCTGGTAACTGCCTCCATTTTAGGATGTCTAAATACCCTCGTCCAGACCACGCTGCACCTGCTCCAACCATGTGCTGTACTGTCCAGCTGCAAGCAATTCTTGGCAGGGAATCAAGTGTCTGCATTGGGCTTGATGCTGTGCTAAGCCGCAAGTCTTGAGCAGAGTTTCATAAATTAACACAATCCTCCTCTCCTACTTATTATGATCATCTTGCACACTGGGCTGCTGTTGAGCAACAGGACTTATTTGCTCAGTGCTGTAACTAACTCCTCTATAGTGAGAGAAACCTGTTCTTTCTGGAGTGAATAAAACCCTGTGGTTTCTGGATTAAAGCTGATGTGCAGTGAGGCACTCAGGCAAGTCAGAGCTAACCGTATGCACACCAGACTGCAAGGCATCTTCTAAAGGGTCTCTTTTTCTTTATTCTCTCAGTCATGGAGAGAGATAAGATCTTACAGATACCTTACCATAAAAGGTTCAGAACAAAAAGGCTAATATACATTACAGCTTAGTTTTCTCTGAATTTGTGTCAACAGATACAGGACCACATTCATGAGCCCTAATTGTGAGATGTAGGTTAATTTTATTATGCACATATAAGGTTCTGCGTACTTAAATTTCCACACACATAAATCGGGTGCGTGTCAGCTCCACCTCAGAACTGTTCAGATATGGCAGTGCTCTTCCCAGGCTAGGGCTGGCTCAGACCTAGGTAGCCAGGAGTGCTGGCTAAAATTTGTATCCACTTCTACCTGAGCATTTAGGTCTGTTGATGCAGAGGTGGAATTCTGAAAGTGACACACATAAATGTTAGCTCCTTTGTACCTTCCCCTCTATTTCATTGCTTGTCACCCCTTGATAATTATTTAGCCACCCCTTAATAATTATTAATGAAAGGGCAAAAAGACTTCAAGGACTTTGATTTAAAAAATAATGGATATGAACAAGAAGTCTGGAAGATGGAGAGAACACACCTATTAATCAGAAAAATCTTCTGTGGATAAAACTTAGTAAAAAAATTTCCTAACTTTTAGTTACGGAAAAAGAGTTTTCAAACAATTTTAATTTTCAGTATTGATAAGAGTTACAGATTTTATTCTGAATTTTAGACACATTGAACACCTTTTATTCTTTTATGCTTAGGTATGCTCTTAATGTGTGGCATATCAACTTGAATGTTTACATATGATCTGACATGGAAAGAGTCTTACAATTTGCAAAACAGTATGCTTATCACTTATCTTTGCTGTAATGATGACAGTGATTCCAACTCAGTCTGGGGAGCCATAGTTTTGAAACAGTTCACAAAGTATGGACCTCCAGAAGGCATTTAGAGCTGCTATGCTGGATACCAAACTTTTAGATAGCATATCTCTTTCCATATTAGATACAACCTGATGGAGCAGCAGGAGGTAAAGAAAAGCTGAGTTGCACAAGTCTGTCTGGAAAGATCTGCAGGCTTAAAATACATAATGATTTACAGAATCAAGAGTTGCAGAGCATTTGCAAGCATAAGACATACAAATGTATTATTCTGATTCTGCAAAAAACCTAAATGTAAGTAAAAAGTACTATTTAAATCAAAGCATTTAATTTTAAGCATAGTGAACAGATCTATTTGTGATCTTACATTTCAATCCTTCCGAGCAAGGTATCTTTGCTTGGTGTCTTTAAAAAAGCAGACTAGCAACAAGACTCCCAAGAAACTGATAGTGGAATCAGTGTCTGGAATGCAGTGAAAAGGAGGAATTTAATAGCAATGGGAAGCAGAATTTTCCTACTGCTGAAACTAAGGCAAGAGGTGCATGAAGCTTTACAATTGTAATATGGTAAATATGGTAAAGACTCCTTGTCATTTGTAAACAATGTTTCCAAAAAAAGTCTACATTTACATATACAGTTTCCATGATCTGTCATAACAGTATGTTTTCCTTTTGGTGATCATACATGTTGACAATGATAGAGCTAAAATTTTGGAACTAAAAAGTCAATAATGAAATTTGTGGTACTACAAAAGTCAGACAAGGGAAGACTAAAAGGAGTTTAGTGTCCAGAGTAAGAAAATCAAACCAAGAGCGCTTTGTGCTCTCTTGAATAAAAGTTTGTATCTGTCCTTTCATGTAGTATATCCCCATGCAGCACCTTAGTGCTGAAATTAGATATTACAAGAAAAAAATCATATGTGTTGAAAATGCAGATAAAGTATCTGTAGTGAGCTTGAAGGTAAATTAAGATGTAGAACTGCAGTATTACATGGTGACGTAGTTTGGTTTTGCTTTAAAAAGAAAGAAAGGAATCCAAAATAAATTGGCAGGTTGTTACAGAATTCTACTGACAGAAATAATCCTGATGCATCTCACCATTGCATAAAGCTGTGGCAATAATATTAAGTTCAGGCTTCTGAGTCCTAATGAGTAAAAGAAATGGAAAGGTCAAAGATTGACAGCTGCTCTTTCACAACAGAAATAGCCAGCTCAATACTTATAGCTGGATCTTAATTAAAATTGACAGATTGACAAGAATTTTCAAAGTGGAGCTACAGTTCTTTAAAAACCCAGTTGTGAAAAAATGGATGTTATACATATATTAAAAAGATGTAAACAATGAAAGAGCTAGTTCAAGCTGACAGGAGAAAAAGGAATGTATTCAAGCTACAGAAAGTGTATTTCACATTCAATATCAAGAAAAGTATTCTAAACTAAATGCAAAAAAGAGAAAAAAATAATTCTAAAACTTGATTTGACTAGTTAAGGACTGCTCTAGAAAAGTATTAGGACTATATAATATCCCTCTTCTCCTTTGGAAATGAACTCCATAAAAACAAAAGCAGAACTGCAAATACTATGCATACTGCTTGTATTTCCAGTCACAAAATATCACAGTCTGTGAATAAGGCATGCCAAAAGCATGCGACTGTCCTGCTCTAGGGGGAAAAATACTGCAAAGTCATCATCTTTGTCAAGGACATAAAAAGTTGGGAGAAATTCTTGATCTTTTAATAAGCATGCAGTACCTCTGGATGTCACTTTTACATTCATCATTTATACATTCGTAACACCAGGAAAGGAAGATCCTTTAATTTGAATAGGCCTAAAGTGTCTGCTGTTTTTCAGAGTATGTATTTGGTTTGGGGAATTCCGGTTTCTGGAAAGAACAGCTGTTCTCTCTTGCCCAGAAGGGCTCTGCCCTGACTTTCTGCATTACTTGTTCCTGCCTGTCCTTGCTGACCAGAAGTCACAGTGTTTCATGGAGCAATGTGCATTTCCTTCAATGGGCAAGTTGGTTACCTCTAGGCAGACATAGTACTACTTAGAAACAGACAGCCATGTCTACTTGTTGAGCTACAGATGTCACCCTTCTCTGTAAACGGGGGGAGAGGCAGACTGGACTGGCATATTTCATAAACAGCAAATATTAAAAAATGTCTCATAAAGTCAAATAATTTCCTGCTTATAACTAGGAATTGTGAATGCAAGTTGCATGTACTGAGCATTGAAAGTTACCTAGTTTTGCTAATCTAGAGCATAAACCAGGAGAAATATCAGTCAAAACCTTCCCACCAGTGCTACTGGTGACTATGCTTTGTGATTTGTTAGTGTGGGTTTTTTGTTGTTGTTTGTTTGTATTTTTTCTTTTTTTTCTTTTTTTTTCTTTTTTCTTTAGTAAAGTAGGAGACCTTATTTTTATGCATGAAAATAAAGTACTATAGATATTCTACTGTTTTAACTCCAGTCTACAACTGGCTTTTTACAGGAGACTTTGGAAATATTGCTAGAAATGTTTTGCTAAGCTTGACTTGCATAGCAGGAACCATAGGGTTTGCCCAAACATAATGTATACAGAACACTGTGCTGGCATCACACAACCGTGTATACTGTAAGTCTGTGTGTCAGTCATTCACTCCAGAAACACAAAGAAAGGAGTGGAGAAAGTAGCAACCTAACACTTTCAAAACCCAAATAGCATTATTAGGAGACTTCTGGGTGAAAGTGATGCTTTTGATCTGGACAAACTTACCTGGCATTGTTATGAATAAGTAAACAGGACTTTGCCCGTGCTTTTTGCATGCCAGTAGCTTTACGAATAGTCAGTTTAAAAGATCATTGCTATGGGCATTGCATAAATAATTTTATATACATAAATACATATGTATATATATATTATCTATGTGTGTGTGTACGTACCAATGCATGTTAAATAAAAGTCCTAATAATATTTTAAAAACCCATAGCTTACGCCAAGACTTATTTTCCAGGATGAACTATATTTTTAATTACTCACTTCAGAAATCGAAGCTGTCAGTGACCTTTTAAAATGACTATACATATACAGCACACTGTTAGATTAATATTGGGTTTTTTTCCCCCTCCACTGCAAGCAAAGTTTAGACAGTTAGCTTTCATACTGAGAAATAATTATTAAGCTTCATTCAATTTAGTTTCTTAAAAGTTCATGATTAGGTCTTTTGATTGTGACCTTTTTTTTTTTTTTTTTGGTTGTTAGGTCAAAGTAATCAAGTAGTATGTGCAGAAATTAACATTTTCATTATATTAGATTATGTATTGTAGTAGCAAAGCTTGTTTGAAGTGCATGAATAAAAAGTGAAATTACAGGAAGAACAATCTAATATAGCAATACTAGGTGCATTCACTGTGCATCTGAGAGGAGGAGGGGGGAAAAAAGAAGAGTTTACACTCATTTTGGCCTAAAATGTGTTCAGGTTTCCAGGATTCTGACATCAGAACCCAGATAACGCTGGCTAGAACCATAGGGCTTTACAATAAAAGCTAAAATATTGACCATATGATGGCAAAGAGTCTTTATTTTTGTGGTTAACTTATTCTCTTCTAACTACTCTCTGATGAAGTTGGTGGTGCTGTGGAGGATGATCTCCTTCTTCTTGACAAAGATCGTGATCGTTCAGCACTGTAGGCAACATGCTTATCGTAATTTTGTATCTGAGCCTCGAGGAATTCCCTCTGTTGCTGGCTGATTGTCTGGCTAATCAGTCCAGGAAGAGCTTGAATGCTACCAATTAAAGTTTCCAGTTTAGTTTCCAGAGTAACAATTCTCTTCTCAAAATCTTCACTTCTTTCATTTAAGTCAGAAATCATGTCATACATGATGTTTTGAGTCTGAAAGTAGAAGGATGTAAGTAAAGGTTTAGAGAGACCTTACAAGTACTGTAACAAGTAGCACAACTCTACAAGGATTTGTAAAAGAGGGTATGAGTATTATAACAATATTTTATCTTGTGAAATAATTTTCCATGTAGATTAAATTACAGTAGACTAAACTTTCTACTAGATTTCTTGAGTAGAAATGTAATGTCTTTTAGTAGCACTTTAGATGTTGAAGTTGACGTCAATTAAAGACCAGACCTTTTTTTGGAAATTCAGGCGCTTGAGAGTTCACCAGGCTAAGATTTTTGAACAGTCAGTGTAAGCTACCAGGGGACTGAAGGCTCCACTGATGTGCTCCATCCTTAACTTTTCTTGATTCTGGTTTTAAATACCTTCATTCTTCTAAGCAGAGTACAAATGTTGTTCACTGGCTTGCTCCTTAAACTGAGCAGATTTTCTTGAATTGTAAGTAAGAGGACTTGAAT
The DNA here is from genome assembly GCA_013397315.1 of Donacobius atricapilla. Lineage (NCBI taxonomy): Eukaryota > Metazoa > Chordata > Aves > Passeriformes > Mimidae > Donacobius > Donacobius atricapilla. Next base: position 127,306 of record WBMY01007574.1, read on the forward strand.
GGATTGTTTTTGAGAAACAAAAAGGAGTGCAAGGAGTAAAACTGAATTGTATGGTTTTCTACTTTTGCACTCTCCAATCCATCTGGTATATACAAAATGTTGCTTGAATACAGCAAATATATAGAGCCTACTTTAAAATGACACAATGGTCAGTAAAAATGTAATCTGAAATGTGTTATTTCATAGAGACTGCGAATTGGTTAAAAATAATGGCTGAATGTCTGCCTCTCATAAACCGAGGCTTCAGATTATTTAAACTAGAGTCAAAACTGGATGTAATTCAGTAGAAAAATCACTTGAAATTTATGAACCATCTAAAGGAAAAGGAAAGTAATTGAATGATTGCCTAAAGTGTAAACCACTTCATTATCAGGTGTTACTACTCATTGCTCTGCCTCCTGTTTCAGGATGCTAGCATAACCCTTGAAAGTGAAGCAGTGTACACAAAATAGTATATCAAAAGTTTTTATTAGTTGCCAGAAGCATTAGACTGAATTGCATTTTCACCTGAAATTGTCAGGTGATTCTGTAAACCAAGAGGGGAATGAACATTGAAGAGTTTAGTATTTGCTGCACTTGATACTTTGATGCACTTGAAATTGAGGAGGATTTTGAGATAAATGAAGAGGCGTGCAAGAAACCCTTAGGAGGAGCCCATTAATGCTTCTAATGTAGCTTCAAATTAAGCTCAAAGTAACTGTTAAATATTAATATCTAATAAGAAATCCAAAATGCTATCAGCTCAGACCTCTAGCTTTCTAGTTATTATATATTTATGAAAAATTCTAGCAACGGTAAACAATCAGTTCACAACTGAATAGCCTCTTTCGCTTCAACTTAAATGGTTTAAAAAATATTTTAAAAGCCTTATGATATATTGGCAAAGAAGGTAGCTATTATTCATTATAAAAGCTTAAATAAATGCAGATCTAAATTTGCTTGTCCAAAGTTACTACTGTGTAAAACAACAGGAACAGGAAACCATAACCTCTAACTACAGTCTAGAGGCTATTTACTATGATCTGTCATGGCACAGTCACTATCATCACATAGCAAATCTTCTTACTACACAGCACTACACATCTACAGCCCACTCACAGTTCAGCATTTACCATGACCACCGCAGTCACCTCAGGAGCTCTCAGGATCAGCCTCTCAACTGTGAAGTCTTTTTCAAATGTACAAAAAAATAAATAAACACGGCACATTCAACTTTCATCAGGATGTTTCTTTCAGTAGGTGCTACCACAAAACACACACATATTTTCATTTGCTACAAATAACAACCTTGTTAACAATATTCGCACACATAATGCATAACATTTGCACTTAAAAATTCTTAATTTTGAAAGGATTAATGTTGAAACAACAGTAACTGCCTACTAACCTTTGCCAGGTCCACCAAAGTGTTGGCTTGGTCATTCAATTTCCTTTGTTCCATTTTTACACTTCTTAATCTAAAAAGTGGAATTTCAAGTCAGCTCATTTTTTGTATGAGGTCATTACAAGGATTTCTAGAGAGCATGCACAAAACTTACAAGAGCAAATAACTGCATGGACAATGCCTTGACTACTTTGTGTAGAGTCAGAATCAGTCATGTGCCTGCTACAATGACAAGCATGCTTCTTCAACACCGCAAAAAGGAAAGAGCAAGGAAATGTGATGTCCCTGAGAATACCATTTGCCATGGTCAAAGTTGAATTCAAAAGGGAAGATAACAATTTATCCAGACTACATGGAAAAAAGCCAAAACATTCCTCAAAGCCTCAGTATCGTGACAAGTAGATATAGGAAGAAACATAGAACAACAGTCTTTTGTAATTATTGTAGTAATCAAGAATCTTCCCATGCCTACATGACTAGATACAGGTATTAGCCCTGTTCTGTCGAAAATGGATCGGGTTAGCAGGTGTTGGAACCTGATGAACATACAGTGATAAGTGAGTTTCTCCTTACTTTAAACAGAACTTCCATCTGACCAGCAGCTAAATAACCAACATGCTTGCCAATATGTTTGGTTTTCTTGGAAAATTCGTGAATCTAAATATGATTATATTTTAAATTTACATCATTCTCTTTCAAAGCACTATTTATACTACAGCATTGAAAAACCATGAAAGAAGCAACACGGGTACATTTTTTTTCTTTGATGCATACCTATCTTCATTATTGTTGCAGATCATGCATATTTTTTGCAATATATATGACCCTTCTTATACATTTCCTGATACAAACCCCATGTTTTCTGGATTAACTACCAGAAGAGTGGTTTGTAGATTTGATTTTCACAAATAGGCTATTTCTCCCATTAGTATGATTCATTGAAGTGTTCAACATCTCATCACAGATCCACACTTGGACTTTCAGTGACTTTTCTGGCTGTTCTAGAGCAGGAAACAGGGTATTACAAAACCAGGGTATCAATTTATAAACAATGTGTGATAAGATAACACTTCAATCTACCAGTGTGCCAAGGGCCAACCAAAATAATTTGGTTAGCTGTCAAATGGAGTTTGGCATCATTCTGTGACAGGTGGGTTGCTAATGCATTGTCTGCCCATTTCTCAATGATGGTATTACTTAGAAAGCTAGTTTAAAGAAAATCTTCTTGGAGGTATTCCAAAACCAGAAAGTTTCTTTCACTTCTTTAGTTTACAAGCATTTCCTTTCATATCTTGGCTAACTGGTATGAGAAAGTAAGTTGTGGAGAGTTATATTTTAAATACAATTTAAAAATATCTTTAAAATATAAATAACTCTGTTATGGTAGAAATGAACTGATCACATAAAACTGGCATTCCAGGAGCTTGTTACGGGGATGTCATATGCTCTTCTTCCCCTGGAAGCTTCTTTCAGAGCACAACATACATGCAGACTTTAGGAGTGGTGTTTTCAGAGGCTACAAGGTGGAGTTTTTCTAAAGCAAACAACATGAAGGAGTCTCCAAGGTACAGAATTATATCATCACAGTGTCAGAACAGAATAATTATTCAAAGGAAATTATTTCACTGGAGAATGACAACCCCAGTGTTTTGGTGACCATTCTCTCAAATAATTTGCAGAATATGTGTTTTCTGCTTTTCTTAAGATTCATTGAGTAGTCTGTTTGACAATCAGTATCAATTTTAAACTTCCAGGAAGTTCATTATTATTGTAGTAGTACAAGTACCAGTTGACACCAACATGATAATTCTTCATGGTAACCAACACCTACCTATGGATATGGCAAGTCTTTAGCTGCAGCAGCCGAATTTAGAGAAAACCAACAGGTTTTCATGGCATAATTCGTTAAGATAAAATTTTGATTTTATGAACTTCACTTATCACAGAAAAAGATCATGATTCTGGATCGCGTTTCCATGGCAGCAATCAGACCACTGAAGTTCACAAATAAAAACTCTATTTTTTGCATGCAGACAGTGGTAAATTCTGCAAGTTTAGAAAGGAACAGCTTATACAACTTACTTCCGAGCTCTATTTTCATTTTGTTGAAAAAAAGACAAAACAAAAGAAAACAAAGTGTAAAATATACTAAAACAACCAAGTCAGCACAGTGGGCTTGATTCAGCAGGTGAAAACTCCTAGCGAGTTGCTACTTTCAATCAGAAGCTGCCTGAGGAGTCTAACTCACTAGCATTCACGATGAAGGGAATGTGCAGTATCCTCAAGCCTTCCCATTAACTATCATCTGTAGATTTTCTTATTCATATAACACATAATATGCCCTTTTATGATTTCACCTTCGTCTTGTCTAGTGTGCATGAGAAACAGAACACCCAGACCCGCTGAACACATTTTAGACTGTGACCATGACTGTGATCATGATCTAGTCTGGTTTCTTTTATGAAATTGGCCCTGAAATGCCAATCCTTTTATTTTTGTCTCCAGTGAAATGGCTGGAAGGTGAAGGAAGGGGACCAAACAAAACTTAAAGACTCTGGAAAGATGGAAAACTGTAAATCATTTGAGAAAAAGTGCAAAGGTCCAAAGGAATGAAAAATTAATTTGCATCCACCTACTCAGCTACAGGAAGAAAGCAAACTGCTCGTGCAATGTTTTCATCCATGGTTCATTCTTCAGCATATTGAAAAAATTATATTTTGTTTGTTTTCTTGAATACAATAGTTTGGGAGCAGGAGTAAAGATAGACAGAAGTGATTAAAATAGCTGTGCAATCTAGCTGTCACAGCTAGGAAAAAATTACTGGTGCCACCTTCTTCACCCCACCTGCTTAATTAATTTTTATGAGAGGTGAAGAACACACTTTATATCCTGCAAAATTCTTCTGAGCTTGAGTGATATAAATAGCTGGAGATCGAGCCGGCTGTGCTTTTTAGATTCTTTTCTGAACGTATGTGCTCATACACACACAGACACAGAAACACATAGACACACACACAAAATAAATAGTAAAGTTAAAATGTTAAGGAACAACCTTTGCAATCAAGGATTCAAGTCCAGCAAGGATGCACATAACATGCCATCCTCTTCCCAGAACCCCTGCCACTCCCCTCTACCTCCCAATCCTTTAAGCTAAGCAGCCAAACTGCTTTATAAAAATATACTTTTTATATTCACACAAAAATGCCTTAAATTCTGTTATCTTTTTATTCCTTAAAGTATTTCCACAATGACACAGTAACATTTAATCCTGCAAGTTTGCTAAATGTAATACAGTAATCAAAGTTTACAGAATACTTCATAGCTTAAGCTTAGCTATCTATTGCTTTAAAACATTGCTATGAAAGAGAGAATGATCATTAGTCTAAATTTACTATTAGGAAATGAGTAAACCTAGCCTTTCCTTCCTGTCTTTCCCTGCAAGATGCTACACAGATGTTCTTTTAATCATGGATGCTTCCCTCACATCTTTTCACTGGTTGTCTCAGGCACAGATCTACACTCAAAAGTTATGAAACTATCAGTTTGAAATTGAACTTAATTTATCTACTTCTTTCCTGTAACTCATGGGAACTATGTTCACAGGCTGTACAAATGGCTGCCTCAGGCTGGATGGGGATAACAAATAGGACAGATCCTGGCCATTCCTCAAAAGAATTCTGGTTCCTGAGGACAAAACTCTGGAGTTTTTCTCTCCCATGTAGTTCAAGAAATAGTAACCATTGTGCAATTCTGCTCATTTGAATGTGCTCTATGACAAACACATACTGCAAATTTTAGATAAATGTAGTTTGACAATACCATGACACAGCTTAATCCTACTACCAGTTCTAGGTCTCAGCTAGCTTTCCAACCCTAAAGTAGGGGGGAACAACCCATTTGAATACTGCCAGACGTGCTTAGTGGTCTCAACGACTGGCATACACTCCCATTTCCAAGAAGGCAGGGGTCATAGCTGACATGCCAACATTGGATCTTAAGCACTGAGAATATACAGTGGACAGACGCAACTAAATGCTGGTGGGCCATGAAATGATTCTTGATGAATATTCTTTTCATTAAACACTACATACATACTGTCTTCTATCACATCATTCTGATTTTAAAATATTAAAATATCAACTACAAAAGAAAATGTTTTTTTTAAATTTCCTTCTGTCTATTGCAGTTTACATCTTTCTACCTGGAAGCAAATGCATAAAAACAAAGGATACTATCAGTGGCAAAGAACAAAAAAAAGTCTTAGATAACTCAAGAAGCATGGGAAACTTCTAAAAAACATTAACCAGTTTATATAGACATGAACTACCAGCATATCTTTTTATTTTATTTGAAACAGATAATACAGTAGAACCTTATCTTTGTCTTACTCTGAAAGAAAATCAATCTCCAGAACAATCTGCTATGAAGGGAAGGGAACGGTGAGGGGAGAGGAGGGAGGGGGTAGACTGGGACTAAGAGTGACTGAGAGAGAAGGAAACTAACAGAGAAAACACCTTGAGAGAAAAAGCAAAGCAAAGTAGTACTTACTGATGAATAGCTTGCAAGAATTTGCGTTGATGTTTTCTTACTTTTGCATGGTCTATTTTTTTAACCAGCTTTGTGTTTTTATAAATTAACCATGTTTCCCTGAGTACATTGGCCGCTGCATTTTTCACCTGTTTAATAAAAGAAAAACACCAGGCTGACAAAAGTGGTATTATGTTATGTTTTCAATTTTCTGTTATTAGCTCTTCCTGAAGCTTTTGAAATGCTGTTTTAACTATTGGAATTGGATACCTCAAGAAGCTGCAGCACTTAGGGAAGAAAGCAACAACTGGATTAAGGGGACAGCTGAGCAGTTTCCTTTTTATATCGATGTGATGTTTGGATCAAATCTTTTTGTATCCAGGAATAATTTTCCCTCTTCAAAGAGTAGGAACTGTTTGGTGCTTATGTCAATATAAATTAGTGAGGAAATACGAATGCTTTATCTGTATATTAATTAGGTGTATTCAATAGGATCGTAACATTTCTCTCTTTCTTGTTCTATGGTTAAAACTTCTTAATTCTCTTAGCAATTTAACAATCTTTTAAATTTACAGAGCTGTGAACTCTTTGAGCACTTTTTCCCCATTTTTTTTTTCTTTTGGGTGGCATTTAGTTTTTTATATTTGTTTTTTTTTTAACATTCTCCAAGATGATGAAAAAATATTTTGTCAGTTAATGCAGGCAGAGTTCTATTTAAAAAGTGGTTTGACTTTTTTTTTTTTAAATGAGACTTTCCATAAAATGAGTACCTACAGTTCTCTTTTTAGGCTCTCTAAAATTTTCAAGAACGCTTAAAAACATACAAATAATTTGAATGCAATGTTGATTAATGGCTGAATGACTAGGTTACTTGGAAGGAAAATTTGTCCTGATTATTCATCTTTATTTTCTCTCCCTCCAGCTTTACTTCATGCCAGGAACTGCAGTGTCAGAGCTAAGTCAGCGGCTAAGACATTGTAGGAATGTCATGCAATAGCTTGGCCCAGCAACAGCCCCCCCACATCTTGCACCTGTAAGCGTTGGAGAACCTTGTCTTGTCTTCATTGAAAGCACAACCATGGTTTAGAGACCTACCTCCTCATAATCCCTAAGTAGCCCTTGCATTTCCATAAGGTATGCCTATCTTCAGGCCGTGAGGAAAGCTCTCCAGCATCTGCACGATTTGTGATCTGATGTGCATCCTGGATTTGTTTCCTTGGTTCACTTTTCATGCGCTTTGAGTTTAATGAGCTTGAAGTTATGAAAGCTCCACTCGGATAAACTATTAGACTAACACTGAGATTTATATGAAGAATAGATGAACAAAATAAACTTCAAAAGGCATAAATAAACATCCGACTCAAAATCTGGCCAATCTCTGAGACACATTTTGGGCTCAGCTGTCAGATAACTCTAGAAAAGTAACTATGTTAAAAAGGGACAAATTGTTTTCTGTGGTCTAGTATCAACAAGACCTTAACTGGCTGCAATAGGAATGCAAATCAACAAAAAAGAAAGACACCTTGTCAGACACCCTTTGTATAAGAACTGTGCTCCCACACATCCTTAATCTTTCCCCAGTGTGACTCCTTAGAGGAGATACAGGCTGTTAGTGAGCAGCACAGAAATGAGAGCCAGCACAGCCAGAGCAGCACTCTGAGAAACACATCTGGGGATAGGAGAGGGTCCTCTGCAGCACAGGACCTGTGGCAGTGCAGCGTTTCATGGAGCTGTGCCAGGGCAGCCACCCTCCTCCCCGCCTGGAGCAAAATGACTGTCTCCATCTCGGGCATTGACATCCCTCTCCACCCATCAGTAAGGAGAAACTCTGCTGAGCTGCCATTGTGATTATAAGGACCTTTATTTCCACACTGACTCTCCTCAATAATGTAGATTGAAGAAGTTGGGTGGACTGTACAGCTACTACTCGTTTTCTTGTTCCCTCAACACTGACCTGTTTTAGCAAAGGGTTTCCGTTGTCTTGTTTGCTGCATTTTCTTTCATTTAAAATATTTCCATAAATACCAATGATTGCTATTTTGTAAAAAATAGTCTCTTCTAAAAACAATATAGACAAATATCTTTCAGGGTTCTTCAGTACTGTGTGCCACTAAATAAACCATGTGTTGTGTACAAAAAGCAGTTGGAAAGACTGCTTCACTCACAAACCCTAAATATGTTGTTTTCTTAAGAACGTCTCTCATAGCTTGAAATTCCTGTTTTTATCTGTCATTTCACCTATTTTAGCTACAAAAAATATATATATATTCATATGCCACACAAAAAAGGTTTTGGTTTAATACAATAGTCCAGTTTCACAGCACTTAACTGCTGTGAAACAAGACCATTAACCAATTAACACCAAATACCTTCCAGTTACAAGGACCCTCTATATAATATTCAAATCCTTAAAATTTGCTGACAGCTTGTCGTTACCTGCAATTTAGAGAAAAACTCAAGGCATTCAATTTCTAATCTTTCAAAATAATACCCATGATGAAGTTCAGCAAGGATACCAAGCAGGAGACTACTTAACAACAAATGCAGAAATAAAATAATACACAGTATTCCTTTTCAGTTGTGAATATAAAGTGTGACTTACTCTTTTGGTTAGCTGGGTGTCCATCATGAAATTATGCACATGTTTTTCAGCTTTGGTAAGTTCTAACTTCCTTGCCACCACAGCTACCACCAGTGCAGTGCACCCAGCACCCTGAAAACAATAAAACAAACCCCCAAGATGTTACTACTGCCTTTTGCAGAGTTTTTAGAGGAAATTTCTCCTTTCCTGTAGAAGTATGGCAGACATCAGGTGATTCATCCCAGGTAAATACAGTGAACATGCTACAGCTATTTCATTTCAGAGTACTATGAAAAGTCAGTATTTACAGGCTGGTAAACTGTCAAGGCACCAAAATAATTAGTGAACATTATCACCTTAATGTTCTGCTTTTCTTTCCCTGCACAGGTTGAAAATCTGAACATATTCCATTTCTAATGCATAAACAAAAGGGGTGATAAAAGCAACTTTTTAAACCCAGAATGTTAGTAACAGAGTACCCTGTTCTTAATCAAGGTTATAGCAACTGCTAAAGAGGAAATAAGATTCGATTAGTTTTAAGCACACACACACAAAAATGTTTCTTAGGATTTTCAGGACCTAAAAATAATAGCAAAAGTAATAGTAAAATTAGTATTTACTCACTTCAGTATATTTTCCTGTTGTTCAGAGTCCTTCAGTGATCTTTTCCTATATTATTTCTGTTTATCTTATTACCATATAAAATAGAACACATACACAGGATCATGTCTTCAAAACTTGGATGGAGAAAATACCAATTTTCTAATTTGTGCTGTGTATATGTATGCACATGCATTTACATACATGGACATGCATGTACACAACAGGCTTATTCCAGAAGTTGCCTGTCTGTTTGGAATGACTGTGCCTTTATCAGCATTGAAAATTAAAATGCTTTTTTATGGGGCAGGTGAAACAGAAAGAAGGCTAAAATGAGCCAGGTAATAAGCAGTGTCAATTATACACCTCTAGAGGTATTATTTACTTCAGATTATTTATAAATTCTGCTGCCTAAATATTTTGTTTTAATAAATAAATTTTTACAGGTTCTTTTTTAAAAAGAAGTATAAATTTCTCATTAAATATATGAGGCTGTGTTTAACCTGCAGGTTCGTTCCAGTCTAGTTCTTATTGCACTTGTGTAAGTTACTCTTCAATATAAAGCAATCTCTCATTTCTTCTCATTGAAGCTTGGCACATTTTCATTCACAGAGCTTTTTTCTACTCATTCTGTATATCTCCCATAAATTTATTCTCTATCCCCCACATCTAAAACTGTTTTACCCCCTCCAGAAAATCCAGAAGAAATCTCAGAATTTAGCTTTCAAAATACAAAATCCATTAATAAACACCAGGAGGCTGCAAAATAAATTAAATCATTCGAAACTGTTTTTCCACAATGTCCTTAAAGAACTGGACCTTGTCTCTCTGTATACTTACTGAGGCACACAATGAATTCTGTGAAAGCCTTCAATTTATAATTTCTCCATTTCCCTGTTAGTTTTTTTTCCAAGGAATCCATCCAATTCCTCTCAAGCACCTCATTTTCTGTAATTAGTTCTCATCTTCCATCCTCAACAGCTCTCAGCATTCCTTCAAATGACTCCCTCATAATTTTGCTGCATTTCCTGCTTCTTTCCTGTCCTCAATACTAAGCCCTTGCTGTTTTCTATCTCTCTGTTGTCCAATCCTGTGACAATGGAAGTTCATGGGCATTTACTACAAGTTTTGCTCTCTCCATGAGTCAAAATGGTGCTAAAAGTTCTTTTGTTTTTCCAGACCGCATTAACAGTTAAAAAGGAAGAATAAAGTCCACACAGCTTAGCTAAGCACTTCAGAAGCCCACTGAGCCTTCTGGAAAGAGGACAAGGCAGAAGATTTTTTAAGACCTCCTACCCCCCCCCCCCAGAAAACAGACAGTGCTCTTTAGGTCTTCTTCCTGTCGAGGGAAATGCTAATATGCAGAGGACTCCTCTGTAGGCAAATAAATTAATAAATAACCCCATATAATAGCAAGGAAATGAAGATAAAAGCAGACATCTTTTGGTTCAGTATGTCAGGGCCAGATGTTGATTTAATAACATAATCAGAGTTCTGCCTGCTCACAGCGAGAAAGCTAGAATGGAAATGAGCTTATTAATATAGACCCCACTGGCACAAAACACCTGTTTAAGCCAATTCACCGGGGGAGAGAAATACTAGACAGTTCTTTCCCAATCTGCCTCAAAAAGGCTAGGGGAATGGTGGCTGGCAAAAGAGTTTGCAAAATCTTTGACTTTGTGATTAAGTCCCATGCTTTTTTAATGTTGCACAGCAGCTGTTAGGGCCAAATGCTGCCAAAAGTAGGAGTTTTTTGTCTCACATAAAATATACTGCCTGCAGCATCACAAGACTGTCACTGGCAAGATGTGACAACCAACTCTTTGGTGTGTATGCACTGCTATCTTCCTCATCTCCAGAACTGCTTACTGTGATTGCAAAGTATTCTAGATTCAAACTTTTAATTTTGTGGTATATGATGGGATCTCAAGACATGAACATGAGCTCTTTTAGTATTTCTCCAGAAGTTGGAAGTAATATACTATCTGCATGTTTACATTTCACAGTACTGTGAAGAAGAAAAAAAAAAAAAATCACTCATAGTAGCTTACAGCAATGACTACAATTCCACACTTAACTACAAGAAGCTAATTAATATCTTATGCTACAGCAACCTACAGTATTGCATGGCTCCCATAAAGAACCCAACATCTTTAAAAAGTGATAACCATTCAAAATTGCAAAAATTAAATGGAGGCAATATAGTTACTTTTAAAATAGCAGCATTGTGGGCATGATACTTGCCATGTTTTTCGAATATGCGGATTCACATGAAAATCAGTAGGTCAGCTTTCATACCCAGTTTGTTATACCAATACTATGTAACGCATCAGCTACTTATTTATAAAAATTACTCAAACTAAGTAAAAGCACTAGGAATTATTTCAACTACAGGAAGGGTTTTCTAGAGAGTAAAATTCCATAAAGTCTTGTATTTGATTACCACATTTTGTAACTTTAAACAACATTATTTTTATCCAGTTTTGAAGTAAATAATAAAATAAATCATTGCTTCAAGCTCTTGTTCAGGACAATTATACGTAAGATGATGAAAATGAAAAATGTAGGAATATATATATTTTCAGGTATCAAAGCATTAATCAATTCTATTTGGAATTCCTACTCCTTAATCAGCTGCCTGACCATCTTCTGCACTACAGAGTTATTGCAGTGCATTTTGGCTTGGTAAGCAGTCTGATTTTAAGGGCATTTAGGATGTAAATTATTATAACACTTGCAGTGAAAGCAAATTGACCAAGTCAAGGCTAAGGTTTGACTACATTGTTCATTCGCTCGACTTAGTGAAAACAGGTAGTAACAGAATTAGCCATCCATTAATTTAAAGGTGTTCAAGTACTCTATGATCAAGCATTTGCCAGCAGCCACCCATTTTAAAAGCTGATGTACCTGAATTCTTATTTTTTTCCGGAATGCATGTACAAGCTGAATGACATTATGTACTAAAGCATGAGAAGTCTTTAAAGATTGCAAATTTAAGAATTGGCAAGATTAGGACTCTGCTGATGAGCCAAGCAATGTCTATTTCCTGTTTGCAAGGATCAGAAGATGAAGCACATGAATTTCATCCTGAACGCACAGTATTTCTTGTTTGATATGAAGAGTAGCCTATTAGTCTACAGTAAAAGCAAGAAGTCTGAAAATAAATATGTCCACAGTCTTCCAGCTGAACAAATCAAAAAACTATGGACTTCACAGTGGAACAAGATCTCTGATGGTGATATAGAATTTACATTTATGAGCAGTACCACCTCTAGCATAAGGTTCACAGCCATTTACATGGGACTGAACTTGCCTTGATTGTCAATCTATTTAGCTGTTCTCCCTTATGAAAACAATTTGATGTGACAGCAAGAAATTTGAGGGCATTCTTTATATCTTTAATTCTAAATATGTTGTTCCTGTTAAGGACAAAGAATGACACCTAAAGTTCCAATGCTCATGCAGGCACACAACTGTCTGTGAAAGCCATTCTCCTCTCTAGCACTCTTTGATGCCCAGAATCCAAAGTGAGTTTCCTTGATAGAAATGTAAGTGGAAGAGTAAGCTGGCATTTTACTCACATATGGTTAGGCAGTTGTTAAACACTTCCAGGATAATAATTTTCTGTTACATAAGCCTAAATGATGACTGATACTCCTTAAAAAATGAATGGAAGGATGGATTAAATTCAGGGGGAAGAGATAATCTCATCAGGCATTGATGTCAAGCCCATGCTATTTGAAAAGGAAAAGAGAAGAAAGATGAAATTAATTGTATTTTATGTTATACTTTAAATTTAGCGACTGAATGAAATCCTTCAACATGACCCTCAGAAAAAAGCATGACTATTACTGGTGTTGTCTTTCACTTACTTTCAGGCTTTATAAATTGCAACTTTCCCTATCTTCTGCACAGTCTCTACTCTTGGCACTTAGTTCTGAATTATTGCAAGCCTCCTTTCAACTGCTTAAACAAAGCAAACTATGCCTTAGACACATCAGAGATTGCTGCAATGGTTATTTTCTTTGCCTGTCATTCTTACAATGTTACCCTGCACTGTGTTGATGTAGTCTCTTCTCTATGGCATTGTATACAGAACATTTGCCCTCAGTTGCAATATTTTACGACTCCTCACGGATTTCAGCTCTAATAAGCCCTTTCAGACAAGAGCCTTTGTATCACTTATTTACTTAGTAAAAGTTCCCTAGAAACAGATAAATCTAATATATAGTTTTCTTTTAATACCTTCCCCTTCTTTGTTTAGGGTTTTACTGATTATAAAGCTTAGCAAAACCAGAGAAGGTACATCAGATTCTCGTATGCTAAGATCACTTCTAGTGATCCCACATAATTCTTCCTTATTTCCCATTCTATTTGCTCTATGGGAATGGCAAACTGATGCTGTTTGACACACACACACAGACACACACACACTTTTCAGAAGGCATGAAAACTAAAACTGAATTTATTTAAAAGGATCTGACTCCATTATATAGTATTTCTCCAAAGGCTAGGGATTGGGGGAGAAGGTTGACACCTCTCTCCATCCTGTTGGTTAAGACAACTGTCCAGCAGCTGTCCATGTCTCTAAGAACAGGAATGAAAACTGCCTTGAAGTTATGAAAACATTGGCCAGTGTTTACAGACCAAAGCGGGAGAAGAAACCCAAACCATGAAACTGTGAAACAGAAGAGAAGGCTGAAAAACCAGGGCGACAGTAAACTCTTCAGTAATTTGGACTATGTACTTCTATTCTCTTTATACAGTATTGGTATCAACAGGATCAGTAATCCTCAAGGGCTACAGGAATATAAATAAGAATTAATAAAGGTGGTAGGTCTGTATTATCCACTTATAGTGTGCACATCATGCTAGACCTGACTTCGCCTTTTTCTTCCTTGTCAAAGCTATTCATCAGTATACTTACTACATACCAGCTGAGATGCCTTTTGCAGTCCAATCACAATCCTCTGTCCTCTTCACTTATGCACGCTGAACTTTCTGCTGATACCAGCAGAATCACCATACCAAAGCTGACTAACCAGAAGTTACTACAGAGAATTTTACATTACAGTAAACCACAGCTCACACAGCCATGGCAGATGGAGGGGAAAGGCTGGTGTTTCCCACAGCACACAGTGAAAATGTGGCTATGGAATCTGGACCGAGGCCATGCCTTTACTATCACTCAGAAGTGCTAAGACTGAAGGCTTACACTGCTGCAAGCCAGTGACTGCAAAACTGCAGTATCCAGACTTCAAGTGCAGTCTACCATGTATGTCTAACATTCTCGTCAAGGCTCAGTTTTACTGACAGCCAGAGAAGTGCTTTCAACTCTTCAACCAGGGGTTTATTTAAGGCAAATAAAGCTTAGGCACTGGCTGCATTTTCAGTTAGAAGTGAAAGCAGCACTTGGTCAGTAGAGAAACCCTGTACTCCTCTAAGTAAATGCCTCTGGCATTGTCACTTGGTTCTTTTTTTGATAAGGTTTCAAAATGCCTTTACAAGACAACAGTGAATTGAGTCACTCCTGCAACCACCTGGAGGGTGCTATTGGTGAGAAGGGAAACAACACTGTGTAACAGTGTCTTTGTTGAGAGTCACCTGGCATCTTTAGTTTACTGGACTGGAAGTGAAATGCAATCTTTAGTGGTGTAGGTGTCACAAAAATGTCCTGCTATACTTGCCTGTAGCTGAAAGAAGGCAGTTGCCACATTTCTTGCTCACTTCTCTTGGAATCCACTGAGGGAGAGAGAAGGTGCACTTTGCAGACATATGGTTCTGGTGGGAAATTTAGCTCTGCACCAGAAAAGGCACAACATTCCTCCTGCTGCTCTGCATAAAATGAAAATCCTGTAAGAATTTAAACAGGCATTTTGTTCATTTGGCTCTCTCAAAGGTGGACATACATGACCACCTGGGAAGATGGAAAAAAATTTAAAAAAATGTTGCTTGAAGTAAAAAAAAAAACTCTCCAAAACAAGAAAGACAGAGGCTAGGGAAATGGTGCTGTATAAATGTGGGTTTGCATTTGTCACTGATTACTGGGAGAGATGTGTAACCTTGAAATAAAATGAGTAACAGGACAACTATGCTATCTCAGCCAAAAGGGTGATCTAAAATACCTTCGCATTATTTATACTTTCATGTATTTAATATTTGCCTGGCTACTATTGTCTTCTGTTGAGTTTGTCTTCATGACATCTAGAGTTTTATTGCAACATTTTAACTTCTGATTCATATAAGAGCAGATGAGCAGATTTGTTTGCTTCTAGTTAGTCCATCAGGTTTTTTGAAATGTTGCAAAAATAAAAATTATGAAGACCACTAAATGTTATGCATAAATGTGAATTGATTAAATACTGTGACGCATAAGAATGGGTAGTTATAAGTGAGGGTGAAGTAAACTTCTTGAGAAATGAAAGCTGGGTACTAGGAGAGACATCTGAGACATAATGATTTATAACATAAATGCAGTATCTCTTCTACAGGGGAACCTATAAATGACTGTAGTGTTAATTCAGAGCCTGACAATTGAATATGCCCTGTTGACTGGGCTTCTGGTAAACCTTCAGTGATCATAACAGCTAAAACACCCCTAGAGAATTTATCCCAAAACACATTAAAAAACTTTCTGCTGGGAAAAGGTTGAAAGTCCGATTTCATTAAATGAGCAGGCTTAGCAGCCTATAAGGTTGATAGGAAATATCACTTTAATAATTCAGCATGAAAGGTACAAGTGATGTTCTTGTTCTTCACTTGTGTTGTAAATACAAAAGTTTCATGAGAATATGTGTAAAAGTATATGAAAACTGCTGTATTAAATCTAAGGTCATTGCCTTTTTTGATTTCATTAAATTACATTTTCTCAGAACAAAGAAGTTTTGCTGCAACAATCATCAAGCTCCAGTCATACCTATGTAAACAACGACAGCATGAGACAACCGCTTCTCATTCCAGCCAGGAACTAACTCCCTTTGAATTTACTAAAACACATCCATAACTAGACCTAAGTCAGAAACAGTTCCTGTGTCCTCTGACACTTCAAAAATTTCCCTGCTCTACTGGTACAAACTAAAGACCTTCTGAAGAAGCTTTTTTCCCATAATTTTTCTAGTTTTGAAAGATGGAGAAACCTTTAAGAGATGTTGTTTACTCAAATAGAGTAGAGCCTCTGCCATTCTCTCACCTTTCAGATTCACCCTCTCAACCACTACTTAAGGGATCATATTTTGAAGCTTTTCAACTTGATTTTTTAATTTATGATGCTTTACTTCATCTATAAATTTCATTACAAGCCATATACATAAAATAATCCCAAATGATATTTATTCCCTACAAAAGTTTCCATTTTTACAATTTGTTGTGCTGGAACAACAATAGAAGACAAGCTGACAAGTTTCTCAGCTACCCACCATTTCATAGCTTTATCCGTAAGGCATCATTAACTCTCTTTTCCATATAAAATTTCTGCGGAATACATTGCCTACTTAGGTTGTACTATGCTAGAAGGAGCAAACACAATCTGTTCTAAATCCTGATGTCACTTATATTTATTACTGAGTTATCAGAATCAACTAAATTATATTCTAGCATATATCTGAGACATGGACCCAAGATGCTATCAATTCACACAAAAAGCTTATTATATTTTCTGTACTCTCAGAGAAGTAAAAACTGAGCAGTGTTCAAGAAGTTTGAAATATCCTCTTATCCACAGAACTATTCACTACAGTGCTTTAACTAGAATTGATCATACCTTTTCAGCTTTTAGAGTGTAATTCAAAATACATTTCTGTATTTTATAAATCATTATGTTCCTGACACACTACACAACTAAACAATGTGAACAAAAGTTTTCATAAAATCACGGTGTTTTAGATATTATGCACAATAAACTCATGACTTTTTTGTACATTACTGTTCTACAAAATAATTTTCATACTTGCTGTAATCTGACGTTTACCTTATTTTTCTCTTTTTCAGGACTCATCCAAGAAGACATGCAGACAATGTTAACTATGCAGTTAGATTATACTTGTTTTTCACCTCTCTTTCTTACAATCCAGCAACTATTAAATTTCAAAATTACAGTTCAGATTTTGCTACCAACAAAAAAATAAGACAGTTAGAAACAGCTATTCCAAGTGCCATATTCCTCTTTTAGATAGCTCTCTGTATTTGGTGGTAAGACTGGGCTGTCTACAATTTCCATTTGCACAAACATCACAATTAAGCCTTAGATGAAGAGTCCTCTTTTCTTACAGCAGAAACACCTCATCCTCATCACTTTTTTCATGATACATAGGCAAGAAACCATGATTGTTTAGAAATAAATGCAGACTTCTAAAAGACATTAAAACTTTCAGAATGAGAAGTTTTAAAATGTGATCTCATTAATTTTTGATTCACCATTTGGGACTAATAAAAACTGTTGTCCCTAAAGCCAGATTGTACACGATGACTGCATTGCAACTACTCTAGTAAGAATACTTCATCTACATTAGTGGCCTTCAAATACTGTAGCTAAAAGATACCTATTAAAATTTTTGCAAGGGAAAACTCTAATCTTGTCCACAGCTATTGTATACATTTAGGAAACTTTCCTTATTTATTTGGTACTTTCATAGGCCAAACAATCTCTTTGAAGTTTGTTTCAACAAGAGAAGCAATTAAAGTTTAATTTCCACACTAGCAAAGCAGACACTTTGACATAACATCTATTTCATTTAAAGCAAACTTCATCAAGTTATACCTAACCAACTGTATCCTGTGAAAGGACAATTGCAATTCATTCATTTTATTTGTAGCAACATAGGTTTGGCCTACATATCTGCTTGGATCTGTTGGTGGGCAGCCTGGCAGGAGGATTCTACATCACAAACTTTGCATCATACAATAAATGCTCCACCTCACCACATAATGCTGGATCTAAAAGTAAAAATGTCCTTCTTAAAACTTGTAACAAGTCCTTATATTTACAGTCAGAAGAACTGATTGCCATTGTTTTATCGCGTGTAACTGCACAAGCTTACAAAGGTCTGCAAAAGTTATCCATCTCACAATCCATAATTATGCACCTTTCCATAACTTCTTACACTCCTCCTTACCATTTTCTACTGACCTTCTTTAAATTTTGCTAACTTCATTATTCTCCTTATAAAGCAATTTTTCTAACTACTCCACGGCCCTAGACACAAAAAAGCCATTAAGAAAGTGGAAGTGCTGCCTACACAAGCAGTTCTGCTTAGAAACCATACAAGGAAAGTGTTCCACCTGTAGCTGAGATCACCTTGCTGATGACCATCTGAGAGACCTGCTTGGGTGGGCACTGACAACCAGGCATGGCATCTTCAGCAGGCATAAAACACAGGCAAATACAGTACATCAACAAGCTGCATGGTGTGGTGAAGGTGCCATAGGTCTATTTCCTCCCCATCCTGCTCTGAGAACAGTGACACAGCTGTATGTGTATCCATCCATCACACCCTTGCAGACCTACCTAATATATACTGGGGGCAGAGGATACATTTGCTATTGATTTACAGTCCACGTGGCCCACAGTATACTACTGCTGCCTAGTAAAGTCTCAATGGAAAAACACAGATTGGTAATTGAGTTGAGGCATCCAGTTCAGTTTCACTTGCTTGACTGTAAAACACCTCTGCATTGACCCTTCTTCGTAACATGCTGTGTTAGTATTTTTATGAAAGTTTCATATTTTTAAGTGCTTTGCAAGATCAAAATGTAAATTGTTAATATTTTTTCATTGTTTGCCTTTTTTGTTCACAGGGGTTTTTTTTGGTTGGTTGGTTTCTTGTGGTGGGGTTTTTTTTTTGTTGCTTTTTTTTGGTTCTGTTGGGTTTTTTTGTTTGGTTGGTTTTGTTTGTTTGTTTTTATTTCCCAACTTCTCTAATACATTAATCAAATTTCTTATCTCACTCTCCACAATTCTCAAGGTATTTTTCCATTTGGTATAGTCTGAATGTGTGTAAAGATTGTCCTATTTTCCAGCAGTGTGCATTTGTAGAGTTTAAAAGGTGTCACTTGACACTAGTGGCACAAGACAGCAGTAGTTACAATTTCAATCGCCAACAAAACTTGGTGCCACGAGCAGACTGCACAAAGTCCACTTCCCAAGCTGGAGTACAAGGCAGAATTCAGCCTGAACACTCCCACTTCCATTGCACAGAAGTGAGAGAACAGACTTGGCACCAGGGCCGTTCCTTCATAGGGATCAAGACCCCAAAGGAGGCTTCCTTGGGCCACTAGTTCCACAAAGCCAATATCAGTTCTTCAGTGGTATGTGTAACTACTCTTCAATTCACAAATATTTCTATTTATTCCCCCTTCCATCCTTTTTAATAGGCACCTTATCCATAAGCAAACTCTCAGTGGTATTTGGCATTGATCACACTAATCCAACGCACCTGCTGCTAGTGAATTACACATACTAATCAATGCACTTGCTACTAGTGAATTACACTTTACCTCTTAAAATCAAATATACGCTTTTATTTTACTACATCCATTCAACAATTATCCATGTGTGTCTTTTAATTAGATCATTAACTGCTCCTATTGAAATAAAAATCACTAGGTCTGTTCTTTCAGGATTTTGTGTTTTCCACAACAAACATTAATTAGTTACTGTACAAGTTTAGGAAGAGTAATTGGTTTAAAAGAATGATATTCAAGACCTGTAAGCTTCTCGGTATTGCAGGTTAGGCTAGAAGAGAGTTTGTTATTATGTTACTGTGCCATACTTCACATTCATCAGGTCCTTTATAAACAAAAACCAAACCAAAACCAAACACAAGCCCCCAAAAACTCAAAGTAATTCCAGCATCTGGCTTTTTCTCATTGCTCCATATTTTTTTTTCTCAAAGATTACTTTAATGTAATTAATGGTGAGGCTTTCACTACTGTTTTACCTATCATAACGCAGCAGCTACTTTGCTTGGGTTTTTTTGTTAAGAATGCTTTCTATCTCTGAAGATGTTTATCCCAAATTCATTATCATGACATGATTGGAGCCTTTGTATTTCCAAAGTAGCTGCAGAGCTTATAATCACAAAAAACCCAACCAGAGACAGGAAGTTATCATCTGTACATTTTACAAGTCAACTAGTTGTGAAAAAGAGATGCCAATGTGTGAAAATAGTGTGTATAAATACACATTTGAGTTTTTCATGGAAGTAGTGGAAGTCACTTTATTATGAGGGTTCTGTCCTCATTCTGCAATCCCTGTACTGCGAGGTGGCAATAAACACTTCTTCTCCATCTGTTTTCATACTGAATTTATGACCACATTTCATTCTCTCTGGCATCAACCACAGAAAGTAAAGGTGAATACTCCAGAAGATGGCAGATTTGAGCTCACCAACCAGCCTTCAAAATAGCCCTCTGATCCATTCCTCTGCTTTTAGCCTGTACTTTTCAACTCCACTCTAAACTCTGTATTTAAGGAGATACGCATTTACCACCTTTTGCAAAATATACTGAAAGTCTTTATCAATCTCTCTTAATAAATGTCAATAAACTGAAACCTATAAGGCTTTTAAAAATTTTTTTTGAAGCATTTGTAAAAAATCATTAAACATTCAAAAAAAAAGTGCCTTTTTTTACTCTCTGGACATAAAATATAACTTAGTATAAACAAATATTCCATCAACCTGTCTGCTCAAAAGGGGTAACACTTTGATACCATTTGCTTTCAGCCATAATCCCAATATAGCTGTTTTAACAGAGGGAGATGCTGGAACTGCATTACTTATAATCAATGGCAAGAATTCAGAAGCAAGTATGTATCATATTGTTGTATACAGTACATATATGACAGTCATTCAGCCTTTCTCATTCAAAGGGGCATTTACCTAAAAGTTTTTACAAATAAGAGTGGCAGAGTCCAGGACTTGTTTACATCTAATTTACTGTAGATATGTGTAAATTTTCCCAGCATTACAATACATTGCCTTACTCCCGGCCCAACTTTGACCAAATGTACAAAAAAGTAAAGCCAGACATTAAATACACTTTATAAATATATATTGAGCATGCATGACCTAACAATTGCTGCATGGTATCAATGAATGCAAAAGCTCTTATTGTGCAAATTACACAACATAATTCCACTTAAAGCAATGGACTGCTATGAATAATATGTTATAAGACTTGTAAGAAATAGAGTAGATAACTATGATCAAACAAAAGACTTTTAATTAAGAGTTTAGCCACCATTATGTCTCCTTGTGATTAATTTTAAGAAACGGAAGTCAGAACTGAAGATCCATTATTAGTACTGGTCCAATTACACATGCACAAAGATGATCAAGATGATATGATACCTTAACATTTAATGAAAGACTTCACTGAGATTTCTGAAGCTATGAATTATGTCAGGGTGCAATTTATTCCTCTGCATTTCATTACACTGCTACTAAATTTTTTCCTAAAGAAGAAGAAAACTCCAAGTCATTAACAGGAATGAAAGACTATGGGAATGGTCTGATTAAGTATACACTCTACAAGACAGCACATAAATATTTCTTTATGACTACCGAAAGTTTTGGGCTTAATTTCAAATTACTTAACAGCAAATGTAATCTCATATCCAATTAACAAGTTCACTCACCATGATTCCAGTAAGTAAACAGACCCCTTTTCCACAGTATGTATTTGGTACCATATCCCCATATCCAATGGATAGAAAAGTTATTGAAATCAACCACATTGCTCCAAGGAAGTTGCTAGTAACATCCTGTTGGTCATGGTATCTGAAAAGAAGAAGAAAATTTCTTTATCACGTAAACATTTGTTCAACTATTGTCCTGTCAGAAAAAAATTGCATCAACTGGTCAAACAACCATTTTTGTATACAATCTCATTTTAAAAGCAGCTGTAAGGAATAAAATATAACTCAAATACAATTACATCAGCAGTAATGAATCAGAAAGTACAAAAATAGCACCAGTTGCAGAAATGGTTTACAATTCAGTATTTGGTTATTATTGTAAAGTAGAAGAAATCTCTTTGTTTTTAACAGAATCTCTTCACCAGCAGTACAAGTTCTGGTAATATTCTGCAGTAGCATCAGACACCAGTCTACCATAGTTTCTGCAATCTGAGGCAAATATGGGAGTCAGAAGAGGTTGTGCACACAACCAGACAGCAGAGTACATCTTCATCTCCTTGTCCTAAATGTAAGTCTTTGACCAGAAATCCAATCCTGAGCTAACACATAAATGCTGATTTGCACAACCTGTGGTCTTCCCTCTCCTTACAAGTTCAAGGTAAATAAAAAAGTATGCCATTGTATATCTCACCATCAAGAGCTGTGTACCTTAAATATAACAAAAACCCCCTTTAGTGTTAAGTCAGCTGTTAAGTGAAATTTCATGATGTGCTGTGTCAAGAAACCTCGACTTAGTTTCAATATTAGAGTAGAACGTGTTCATTTTTCCCTTCCAGAAACCCCCGAGTTCAGATTAATAATGTTGTCTTCATATGACATATGTATCCATTAGAAGGTGAAGATACAGTTTAGGTTTAAAAACATGCTGTCACCACCGACTCTATGATGGGGAACAAAATGCCTAATAGCCTAAAGCAGGTAGAATTTTGCTCTCTGGACAGAGCAGCTCTGCCACAGAGACTATCTGCATCAGCCACTGCAGACTCAAGGTTGCAATCACCCCTACAGCTGCTGTGAAGCCTCAGGTTAACTAAATGCTATTAGATTCCCCAAGGGTATTATTTTAGCCAGTCTCTACATCTGTGTCTCACAGTGGGTCACAGAGGGCCATTTATTCAATTAGTTCACAAATCCATAAACAACCTGCTTCCCACACTGAAGTAACTGCTTCTGTTTCCTTCCTTTCCGGACTGAGGTCTCCGTGACAGACCAAGAATGCAGAGCAAGCACACAGGCACTCTCAAGAAATTCCCTATTCTCACACTTGCATGATATTCACCATAAATATCTGAAAAATACTATCTTCAAAGTCCCACCTATGCTCTGATGATTACAACAACATAAAAGCTCTTTGACTGCCAGAGACCACAGCAATTACTCCAATCAAGTCTGTTCCACATTTCGCCAGCATTTTCCTCTCTCCAGGTGTCAGTGTTGTCTCCCACATACTTTATATAAGTTTTCCTGTTTTGACTAGAACAAAACCTAGAACCATGTAGTAAAAGCTCACATTTGGAGGTCCTAAAGACATTAACAATGATAACCACAACAGCAAAAAGAGTCAAAAAAAAGAACAGCAGACTTAACTCATGACCACAAAGCTTTTTATAGCAGAACACAATCTGCCTTTTTTTTTTCTAGACTGTGCTAAAAGTTATGAATTTTAGTCTCCACTTAACAGTGTAGCAAGTAACAGCTGTGAAATATATGGATGTAGAGAGAGAAACACAGCCATCCCATCCAGGAGGCAAGAAGAAAGCCTGTGTACCTACCATGCTAATCCCTAAGAGTATCAAATAAGAGATATGATCCATAAGAACTGAATGAGCTCCACGGAAGGATACTAAAGCCACAATACATGCTAAGGTGAGCAACTCAGGTAAATATTAATAAATGTTCACATAAATATTCATAATACATTTTGTTAATGCCTCTCTTTGGATTTTGAATCTGGTCATTTCCATGCTTCATATGACTGAAAACAGAACATTCAGAGACAACTCAATAAGTTCCATAAATAAATAACCCATAAGGAATATCAAAACTCCTTTCTTAAGCCTTGAACAACATGAGGAAGAGATAATGGGAGTGTTTATCCACTTATCCTCCTTTACCCATGTCAGAAAACATACAAGCTAACCTACACAAAGGTTCTTTAAAACAAGTGACATAAATCTTAGCATGTCAGAAGTTTTTCAAGTTTCATTGGAGACATGCAGACAAGTAAGGTTCCCTAAATGAACTATTCATTAAAGCCATCTCCATCAGTATTTGTTAGCACAATTCAAGGATGTCTTTAAATGCCTCCATCTTGTTAGCTCAGGCCTCCTGGATTTCCTACTTGGAGTATTTAATCTAGTTATGATTTTAAGGCTATAGTTCAGCAATCGAATGTTGCATGCTTAATTTAAAAATCATCACCAGTACTTATGAATGAATTTACTGTGACTAAGAAACAAAGGCCATTTCGTGTCCTCCCTATTGTTGCAATTGCTTAAGCACAATAAAGCATGCAAATTACACAATTTGCCTGATTTAATATATAAAAAACCATGAAAACCTTTTTCTCTTGCAATCATACATGGAAAGTTGAAGGGTTGACTTCTCAAGTTAAAAATTCGTAAGTAAAATTGAGACAATATAAACCAGTATCATACTCCCGATAATCCTATCATTTCTTTGTGACATTTTTAAGGAGACAGTTTAATCTTGTCCGATATTTTTTGCAACCTCACTTAAAATTTTTGAATCTCTGTGGATAGTAGTTCTGGTACATGTCTACACATGAAAACATGTGGATGGAGTCTTTATCCACTTATCTAGATTTGGATTTTCATAAGATTACAGTTGTGGCAGCATAAATTTCCAAGTACTTTACGAAGTCACTAGGTAGCATGATCACTTGGGACTCAAGCCTGAACCAGCAAGGGCGAGTCTTCTGCTACCCTGTGTCCACAATCAGGTAAAAAATTATTACCTCTGTATCAAAGCAGGAAACGTGGTATCTTAAGAAAGTAGCATTGCAGAATCTTACTTGTACAGTCACGGAAATGACTAAAAATTAACACCAGAGGCATTTAAATTGCTTTGTTTTGAAGAGAGGGAAAGAAATCAGCCCACTCCTTTTAGACTTACTTTCAAAGTTATCCCAGCATCAAAGACTGCACCTCTCCATTTATGCCAGGAATAATGACTTGGACACAGTAGAAGTTAAACTCTCTCATGTTTTTCTAAAAGTGCAGCTATAATGTACGGCACCAGAAGTCACCAGAAGACGTCATAAAAGCCATTCCTACAACTGTATCTCTCACTTCACTACAGAGATTATCCCCAGTACAGCCTATTCCAGTGGACATTATAGAGAGAAGAAAAGCCAACCACACCAGCACCAGAGCAGAGCTGTCTCACTCACTGTCAGTCATCATAAGCCACTACAAACATCTCATTCCACTTGGACTATGAAAGACAGCTTGGGTGTAATGGATTCCAATATTCAACTGTATTTTTCCTACAGTATCCATTCACTCTATACTGAGTCTTCTGAAATCCAACAG
This sequence comes from Donacobius atricapilla, assembly GCA_013397315.1. Classification (NCBI taxonomy): domain Eukaryota; kingdom Metazoa; phylum Chordata; class Aves; order Passeriformes; family Mimidae; genus Donacobius; species Donacobius atricapilla. The sequence goes on from WBMY01007574.1 coordinate 152,646, forward strand.
GAAAACACTTCACCATGAAAAGCTTGGAAACTTGAAAGCTCAGAATTAAAGAAAAGGAAATAAAGATTTCCTTTCAGTGACAAGTTTCACACAAAGCAGAATCTTGTCCTTCCCACTCAAATTCCAAAGTGAAAGATTTGTTGTCATTAATTCTTATTTATAGAAAGGTTTTTATTTTTCTAAGGTTTTTTTTTATATTAATCCTGATAAATATATTCATATAAATATTTAAAGCCCACTATACTTAATCAATAAAAACTTGCATAAGGAAGACAGTGAATCACTTGAAGATAAGAACTAGTATTTAACTGTATTAAAACTAGTATTTAACTGTATTAAAACTGCATCTATATACAGCTTGATTTTCTTGATTACACCCAGACTCACAGAGCCGCAGAATAAAGGCATCATTTAGAAAAGCTATGTATTGCTGCAGTGTACAAAAATCATTGGCTGAAGTCACACAGGCATAAGAACTATTTATCACACTTCTTTTCTAATAAGGGATATGTCAGCAGGCAGGCAGTGCTGCAGCTGGAACACACTATTCACCAGGCAATCATCATCCTGTGAAACATCACTATCCAGTTCTCACCCATCAGCTTCTATAAGTCTTGACATCACTCTAATTTAAACCAAAAATAGCTGAATGATTATTCTTGTGAAAAAATAGCATGGCTCAATTCCTTCTCAAGCCAAAATGACTGTGAGTTTTACAACTCATCACAGAAAAATATATTTATATTCCTCAGGTGACAATACTGAAGTGGCTTTGTTTGTCAAAGAAATACTTTAAATTCTTTCTCGAACAGCAGTCTCTTCTGCTTTCTCTGTTGGTATCATGAGTTTCAGTACTGCTTCTCTTCCCTGTTTGTATGTGATGAAGTTTCATTTAATTGATAGAACACCTGTTTTTTAGCTGCACATAATTATCACACATTCACATCTGGGCATCTAAGACACATTCATCTTAAAAAGACATTAATAAGAAGTAATCAAGTATAACATTAAACTTGACCACTGGTGCATTAATTCACACTCAGCAGTTTCAGTTCGGCCACTCTGTAAACTGCTATCTATGGTTTTGCCTTCTAGACTAATTCAAGAAAAGAACTAAAAAAGATTGAAAAGATGACCATTTCTGTAGGGAAGAAAATGGACTGCTCTTACCATAATCATGAAGAAAGCCCTGGCAATGGCAATTCAGACTGAGTTTTTTCTTGTCAAATCTTAAAATCCTGTAGACTATTAACAGCTGGAAACAGGCTCATCCCATTAAATCAGAAACTTGTCAAGGCTCTGTTGAGAAACTGATTGATCTAACCACCTATTACAGCTCCCCCACAGTATCAGACCCTTCTGTTACTGCCTTTTTTAGTCTTAGTTAGATGGTTGGTACCGGCAGCATTTTATCTGCGATGATAAGAGAGATGCCTTTGTATTCCTTCTCCCTTCCTCCTGTTTAAAAGAAAGGAAAAGAGAAATCCATAATGGCACATGGAAGGAACAGTGGGGCAGACTCCAAATATGATAAAGTCAATGGAAGAAATTTTGCCTGCCTTGAAAGGCTTAGGATCAGAAGGACAGCTTGGAAAAAATGTATGCTGCTCCCTATCTTTTTTTCTAATACATCTGTTGATGTCCCTCAAATATTTACGAAGAGCAGCAAAAACGTTCTTGTCATAGTAACTGCTTAATGAAAGTACGAAACGCCACAAAAAAAATGCCTGCATTTCAAACAGACTGGCTCACAACAGTAGCAGTTGTAAAGCCAATCAAAAGTAATGGGCAAGACTCAGTTGACTGAATTGTTTCTACCACAGCCAAAATGTTCATGGTTTTTCTGCTAAGAGCATCTTCGAGCTATTTACAGTAAGCTAATAAAACAAAGAAATGTGACATATTCTATGTAATTAGCATAAATTATTATGCTAGCTAAGACGAATGAAAAATATAATCTAAAAGAAAACAAAAGGACGTAGGAGAGAAAAAAACAACACAAAATCAGACAGGTGAGATAGTATGTTTTAGGAAATTTTATCATTATTTTTAATGTAAATTATGGTTAAAATATAAGGGTGAAGACAAAAAATTACCCCTAGCTGCTGTCACACACATACTCATCAATGCTTGAGTAACAGATAACCCACCCAGTAGAGAAACAAGGATTAATTGCCATTTCTAAGGGTGCCAAGCTTTTATTTGTCCTCCACTAGTGGAGGCCTTGTCTTCAATGGTGCTGTAGAGAGCAGATGCTGTGCTAAATCAGTATATCTGTCTGAAGCTGTGGTTGATGGGAAGATTTTCCATCTTTCCAAAAGAAGCCATTCAATTTCAAATAAAAAAAGCTGCTAAAGCACCTTAAAAGTATTTTTTTTAACATTATTTCAATAATAGTGTTAAGAATGTTAAGAAGAATCTGTTGAATCAGTTCTGTAAGTACTGGGAAATGGTGAAAGCTTTAAATTTGTGACTGACAGCAATCCACTAGAAAGAAGACAGGAGAGCATAGTATCAATGTATCAAAAAGTAATCCTGCAAATAAAGCGGTAACTACTGCTTCAGAAGGTCTTGACTGTATGAAAACAACGTTTCTTATCAAAGTTTTCAGAGAGTTTAAGGAGAATTTCTTCTTGCCTCAATTAAGAAACACACCCACCTCCCTTCAAGCCCCAGTTTTGGTACTTATGCCCCAGCACAGGTATATTCTTACTCCCACTGTGTTCTTTTCAGTAGTTTCAAGCTATTTTGTTTCTGCAGTGGTATAACTGAAGTTGTGACTTGTTGTGACTCAGTAGAATAATGAATATTCCTAAAGCTCTTGGAAAGCTGTACAGAAAGTCCCAAACAAACCTTTAATTTTTAGAGATCTAAATGAACTTTCCCTACAGATGCATTTTTTTAAACATATAATCTGTTTTGAAAAACAATCAGGTTCACTGTCCCTAAACATGGCTCATTTTAATAAAGTTACATGTGCACAACAGAACAGGAATTAAGGCATATAGGAATACCTTTGTGTCTCTCAGAGGTGAAAGCTGGGACTAGCAGTAGCAGCTGTCACAAAGGTTCCATGACTGATTCTTCTCACTTCAAAAAACTTACATTATTCTTTGTACTAATCTTAAGTATTTGGACTAACACATTTTATTATGTTCAGACCACCTTCCTTCAGAAAGATCTATCTTCTTCATGTTCTAGAGCAGGCTCAGGAATTCAGCTTTTCTCAGCTCAGTTTCTTTGTATTTGATAATATTCCGCCACAAATAAAAAGAGTTTGCATGTTTCAAAGGAGTGCCTTTAGATTTTAAAACCTCAACTCTCTAGCCTTTTACGGTTCCTATATACACACCCAGACTCTGCAGAATATGCTTCATATGCCTCACGCAGAAGCATGCCTCACATAGCTCAAGCTTTAAGAGGCAAAATCAGGCTCTAATGGTTGATTTTAGTTGCTAGATCAGGAGTAGCAATAAACACCAGAACAGTATGGTATGAATAAGTATGCTTATTCATGGACTTTGGCACATGTATTACAATGTGCTTCACAATTCTGTGATCATATCACTTTTTGGTCTTCACAAAAAACACCCTAGTGTCTTTTCCAATGCAAAGCACAACTGGTCACAGCATAAAATACATTATTGGCATAACATTTTTGGCCTCGCTCCTTTGGAAATGAAAGATCACATTTTAATATTTCATAGCTCTCTGACAGCCTCCTTGGATGAAGTTAAGATTTTTGTTACAGTTGATGATTATTTTGGTGGCCTTCACCTTCTGAGCTCTCAGCTCCCAACCACACAGTTTGATTAGCCTGTATGCCCAAAGCTCTGGCTAGAACCCAATGAACTTAAAGTCCTCTATAATGACATGCATGTTTAAAAATAATTCTCTTTAATTAGATATAAAAAAATAGCATAACACCAAAATTCTTCATTTTGCCAAAAATAGTGGCATATCCCAAAGACGCAAAATAGCCTCTAAAATGCATTAGTATCCATACATGAAGCAACACAGAAAAAATTCTTAGTGAACAAGCAATACATCAGGCTTTCCACAAAGCACAGGAAAAATTAGTAGTTGATACCCTTTTGTTACATAAGCAGCTTAGTGAGGAGAGCACTGACCATGGGGTGCTTGTCATCATGCTCTTCTTAAACACAAAGCTGATTTACATCAGCATCTTCTTGTCACTGTTCTACCTGTTAGGATACAGGCTGTCAAAGTATCAAGAATATGTTTTTGAAGCTATTTGAATTTAGAATGAAATTTAAAAATGACTCTTTAATCCAGTGGAGAGACATACTGTCTAAAAAACCTAAGACAGAAGCTGAAGAAAGGAATATATCTGTTCAAATCCTTGACAAGCCACACTTGGAGTAAACATTAACTCTGCTTTGAAAACAAATTTCAACAAGTAATCCAGAAAGGACAGTGACTGCAAACACACTGACTATTAGAAATAAAATCTGAAATATCCAGGAGTTGCTTCTTCTGCAGTTCTGTAGATTATCAGAAGTTGTCCTGTAAAATAAACTACTTTAAATACGCAGTTAATGTGATATTAAAATATATGAAAATGAAAGAAGGAAACTGAAGTCATATAAGCAAGCTTGAGAGAAAACTCCTATTTTCCGTACTTAAAAATCTTATTTTAAAAGATACATATGCATATTTCATTACAGCCGTATTGTTTACACAGTCTAATCATTAAAATTTCTCAATACAATAAGAAGGAATTTTATTTTTGAAGTTTGCCTTAATTTTTTGAAGTCTTCAAAACACTGGCTGTGTTATGATAGAAACATGAATCACTGAAAATTAAAGTTTCTTAATGTGCTATTGTGAATCATTTATTATATTCACTGGCAACTAATTCTAACCCTTCTAAAATTTTCCCTTATCTTGCATTTTGCATTTGCTCTGGAGATATCTTGTTACCCTCTCAGAAGAGGAAAGTTTTTTTTTTTAAATTACCAAAATCAACTAATATCTAAAGATTCTGAATTAGTTTGCTGAAGAAAAACCCTAGAAATAGAAGTTTAAAAAGTAAAAATAGAATTAATTGCTACAGACTTTAAATAAAACATACCTTTTTTTTTCTGACATAAAACAGAAGGACTAGGAAAAAGTTGCCTTTTATGGGGGGAGAAAACAGGAGGAGGTGAAATTATATAGCAAAGATTATGCTGAATTCTTCAAAAAGACTTTCTGACAAATGGAGCACTTTGAAGGCATTTTTCTCTAATGGAGGTAATTTATCATGACAAAATTTTCTAGTTCTGTATCTGATGTACTGCCTTCTATAAAAAGGAATGAAGTACAAGATCATGGTCATAAAGCATGAAGTCATGGGACTTTTTGTCTAAATTTCATTAGAATATCAACAACTTTAAAAACATATACAAGTTCACTGATGTAATGGACATTGGGAACAGGTGACTAAAACAAAACAAAAGAAAATAAAATAAAATGCCAATTCTCTTTCCTTTAGAACTGAAAAACAGAATATTAGATTCACCAAAATGTATGTTCTGGATAAACTGGAGAATAAAACTGGTTTAAATATGACAGCACCTTACAATTAAACATTTTTAAAAATCTAGACATACTTAGTTTGGATCAGATCAGAAGCCTGCAAGTCAGTGCAAGTTTCATTGAGTTCCTCAAAATTGGGGACCAGTTTAGCACTCTGTATCAGCAACACTGCTGCAGCTATACGCTTAACTTAAATCAGTCAAATTGAACTTATTGTTGATTATATTTTAATTTCTTTTATAAAAATGAATTACTGTACTTACAGTTTAGCTCTGTAAGTCACTGCTTAAAACTAAACAGATTTTATCCCATATTTCTAAAAACAATTCCAAACCCAAAGTCTGTGTACTTTTGAGAGTCAACTCAAAGTTGAAGCAGATCTCACTAACAGTTCATTAGTGAAGTACTGGGGACTACTTAATGTTCTGAAGTATAAAAAGTATAAAAATATAACTATGAATTGCTGTGTGGAAAAAGAAACAAAGAAAGTACTTTAATAAATATTTTTCACTTACTTTTTATGTATGAAACTTCAGCATGAGACTGTAAATATTTAAGAAAAACACCCCAGGGTTCTCCCTTTTGAAATTTTGTTCTCTTCATCAAATCATCAGAAGGCTAGGAAAATACTTTGGAGTAAATTTTTGTGATTAACACAGAGATGTTCATTTACAGGGATTGAGAAAGGTTATCTACACAGAAGACATTCTTGAGACTCTGTTAACGTATATCTTCCCACGAAGTGAGTTTACATGGACAAGCTACAGGATTGAATTCTGTCACAAGGTCCTCAAGGCAAATTCAAGTTGAGAGAATAGCATAATTTCAGATAGGCTAGAAAAAATGTAATAGAGCTACATGTAGTACTTTACTCTGGCGATGGTAATAAAGGAACATCATCCTCATTTGCTTATACAGACCTCTGCAGTGTCACATTTGAAGACAGATGTGTTGCCCACCTAAATGCAACCAAAAAGAAAAGGCTTAAGAGACCTTCACCATGATATGTTAAATGCTAGATGCAATTATGGTTTTCTTAGCTCTATTTTAGGCCTTGACATGTTATCATCAAATTCTGTTATACTGTCAGTGAGATTATATGAAGTCTGAACCTTGTACTTTTCTCCCCCCTTTTGTCACAAAATAAGAGTAAAATCGGACTTTTTTGCTTGTCAGGCAAAAAACCCTGGCATTTTCAGTTTGTTTGCCACTTGCTTTCAGGACAGAATAACTTTTGTAGCAATCATCCTCATTTTAATGACAAACATTTACTAAAAACAAAGGAACTTGCCCTATTTTCTCTAAAGACTAAGAACATGATAGAATGCTATGGATTCTATTTTTTACCAAAACCGTTTTGTTACCTGATATCTATCTTAGCCTTCATTCAAGACTTTCTTGAATGCAAGACTGCATTTTAACCGCATTCAGTGAAGTACTGAAGAAAGAATGCAATTCTGTACTCCTAAGGAACTTGAGCAGATAACATTTTTAGAAACAAACCACATATTTTCACTGTGTTTTTATGGAGGGGAGTACTCTGGATAGTGTGGCAACAGAACTTACCTCTTGCACTATCTACACTTGAAGCATGCGTCTTAGAGTTTGTATGTAGAACATGTTGGAAGACTCCTTTAATAAACCTGAAGTTATCTAATGCCCATTGTTTACATCACTGGCAAATTCTATGGGAATCACACCATGGTAGATATGTGAGTTATCTATGTGACTTTCATGCTTCAACTTAGTTCCTTGGTCGAGATTTAGACAGTCAAGCACATAATAGGGCTCATGCCTAACTAAGGATGTAAACAATGGGAACATTCAACTTTGGGACTGCTGTAACTATACTTGCTAAGAAAACTAGATTTAATTTGAACTGTTACTACTTATTTGTTTTTTGGAGTGTTGAACGCTCCATAAAGGCTGTCAACATAACTAGCATTAAATTGCAACAACAAGTTGGAAGATTAAACGTAAAACAAACTTGAAATCTAATTTACAGTGCTTTCTTAGCCCTAGAGATGAGAAGTTCACTGATGGGACAAATACAGACAAAGTGTAATATGCACAAGCAGGTCTAGTTCTACAAAGAATGGTGACCTTAGGGAATTATTAAGCCTCCTCCATTCACTTATTTGTGAAGATAAGTGCAAGACTTTACCAATTCAAGAAAAACTCAATACAGTTGGAAAAAAAATCACATGCATTTTTAAGAACCCTAAATGTGACTGGAGAGCTACAACTTTTCTGGTATTTTAACTGTTTCAGCTGTCCTGCTTCATAAAAAGTATCTGAAATCATAATTTGAAAGCATCACAAAAAGTAACAAAAAGAGACTATTTATTTGCAGGCTCTCCCCCAGTCATTTCAAATAAGTAATGAAAACTTTCTTGCAGGCCGAAGACACATTATTCCATTAGAAAAAGGCCATTACATTGAAGAATAAACATATCTGAGATCTCAGCATACTTGGTTTGGAAAATAAAAATTAAACACTGAACCGTAGATGTTTGTCTCATCTGAGTAGAGTAAAGGCCACATAATACCTAAGACGTATCTCTGAAGCTATTACACTTTCATTTTAAAAATTTATAAACAAGCTTATGTTGTAGATAGATGGATGGATGGATGGATGGACGGACAGACAGACAGATAGATAGACAGAGACAGATAGATACCCAGAAAAATTTTCCTGTAAGAATTCAACTACATTTGAGTGTTACCTTTTAGAGAACTCAAAAAATGTGACTAAAAGAAAAATTATCTTTCATGTTTAAAAGAAAAACTTGATTTTCTCAAGATTGCATCCTTTGAGTTCCAAAAATTCACTTGTGACTCCTTAAAGGGAGAGAAGAAATATAATTCCCACCATATGGATTAAAGATCCCTGGAAAATACATGAGATGTATAGTCTTTCTTTTCCATGATGTACACCTTCAGTCAATTTTTTCTCCAGATTCTGGTGTCCTGACTGGAGAAGTACGTGTAGAGCTGTGGTACAGACACAAGGACTTCAGCAGGGAACGGCTTATATATTCTGAATATCTTTCCCAAAAACATGAGAAAAAAATGTAAGCATGCAGAATTAACAATATCTCCTCTATTTGCATACTTTTTACCTGGTTTCTTAGAATGAGTATATCTAGATTGTATCTCTACCTGTACAATAATTTGAAATAATATAAAATATCAGCACTGCAGTCACACTTTGGTAGACCCCTTTGCTTGCTAAGTTCCAAAAATTTTTGTTATTCAGAACAGGGACACTACACCAAGCAATAGCAGTAAACATAATTCTATGCCTGACATAGACATAAAGAGCTTAAATTACTTTGGTCGAGGTCACAATGGAATTGTGGGTTGGATTCCCTAGCTCATGTTATTTTCAACAAACAGAACACCTTTGTCAGTAAATAATGCAGTCTGCCACTAAAAAAAAAATGCACTGTTTATTGCTTTTGTGACTTTACAAGTTATTTGTATATATTTGGCATACCTCTGTTGGTATACTAAAACCTTCACTCCAGTGTTCTATACTATCAAAAATGCTACTGCCACTTACCTTAATAACAGAAGACTGCTAGGTTTGATCCTACTAAAACCTCGCTAACAGTATTGTAGTATTATTTTCTTTTGAAAAAAAAAATGAAAAAAAACCACAATAGAATGCAAAATTCCTGGTACAGATTGTTGTGTCTCCTGCAGATACTAGATCAGGATTCTGCATCTGCTTCTTGGCCTAATATCTGTGTTATATGTGATTTTCTAAAAATCAAGAGAAACACTCCACAACACCAGAAATACAATCACTGAAGGACAATGGTGTCCTGCTGAGGTATGCTGACTGAATCGGCAGGTCTTTTGCCTCCCAGCATACAAGGAACAAGGAAAGCAACTGATGTGATCTGCTTGTAAGGAGAAAATGCCTCACTAAAAGCAGTATTATTAAGAATTATCATGCACATTTTTTGTTAAATCCTTGTAGGCTTGGGAAAGGAAAAAAATTAATGCAGAAGTCATTACTGAGAGCTGACAAGTATCAAGATGTTCAATTAACTAAATGTAACATGTAATTTGCCTTTGAACACCTTGGAAAGAATCTCCTGCGAAAGAATG
>WBMY01007574.1:163690-192150 GCA_013397315.1 Donacobius atricapilla
TGCAATTTAACATCAAAGTTTAAACAGTCGGGGTTACAGTTTTAGAAACTCATTAGTCTGAAGGTGTATCATGATTTTCTGAAAAGATGAATTATTAAAAACAGAGTTAAAAAGAAAAGACATTTGGGCATTAATACTTGATCTGAAATCTCTGCTCAATTTTAGGGAATGTTGTATCTCTGATTTCAGACTGTGAGCTTTGCCAACTACATCCACTGCGTTCTTTTTTAGTAAAAATATACTAAGAGGTCATCTTAAACCCAAAGAATTAGAACATCAGCTATCTTCTTTATGAAGTGCAGTGAAAACATACACTGTTTTCATTAGAAGGATATTACTTAATGTAAATATTTTGCAAAGTTGTTTTCCACATGTACTACTGCCTGCCCAAAAAATGCACAGTCCAGCTCCTGAACTGACACTAAGGTCGTATGTATATATATATATATATATANTAAAACACAGACTGGCTCATGGTTCCTTCTGTTAACTAAGACAAGGTACTCCTGCTAGATGTCTCTTATGTTTATTTAAAAAAGAGAATAGATTTTACATATAATAATTAGGCACTGGTTTAAGTCTTATTTAAAAAATGGCACTTTCATATCACAGAACTGTTAACTCCAAAATAATTTATCAAGAGTTATTCAGTCAGCACTTTCTTCCTGAACATGGGTTTTTCATGGCAGATGCTAACAACTTAGGAGATCACCAGGTTACAGGTTGAACCATACAGGTTTTGACAGCTGAGTCCCAAACTTTAAAAGATTTTTTTAGTCATATTTCTGTTTAACCGTTTGCTCTACTGTGCAATGACCAGAAGTTCACTACTTTAAAACCATGCCCTTTGTATCTTTCCTAGCCTGCTGTGGAGTTTTTCCTATGAAAGAAACACCCAACCAAAGATAAAAGGATTTAAAGATAAAAGAAATAAAATCAAAGTTCAGCTGCTGTGCTCAAGCAGCAAGATACAAGTGTTTCATCACATTCTAAAATGGATATGCATGTGTTAGCAATGCCTTGGGTAATAATCACTAATTTTTGCTTTAACTAAAAGGCACTATATCCCCTCTTCTCGAGAGGTATGGTCTATAGCTCAAGCATTCCAGGTCATTCCCAATGTGGAAATGTAAATTCCTAAAAAAAAACCATCAGAGGGCCAGTCAAGCTGGTTGGTCTCCCTGGAGGCTGGGAAGATCGTCCATCCATAGCTGAAGAAAACACATCTGGACAAAATACCACTGGAGCATGGCAAGGGAAGGGAATACAGCAGCATGAAGGGAGCTATGGAGAACAGATCTTTACTGCCTAGCTCACTCTGGCATAGCCAGCAAAAGCTCTTTCAGCGTCTTACTGGGCTAGTCAGTGTCCTACTGCTTAGTCTAGTCGTCTACTAAATTCCAGTTTAAGATTTTGGATATTTTTCTTACTAGTAAGTAAAAATTGCTTTGCACTTTCAAGCTGCATATACCTTCCTTGCTTGTAGGGTCTGTTTGTAATTGTTGAAGATGCACAAATAACTAGCTCCAAAAGAGGGATCACAGCACTACAGGCAAGAAAACTGAAGCACAGGTGTAGTAAGTGAAAGCCCTTGGATTGCAGAGCTGCTTGTGGAAAAGCCAAGTTTTAGTATTCCAGCCTTATCGAAAATCCTGATCTTTGAAAAATTAAGTTCATTAATCCAGTCCTACAAATAACTTTCAAGTCCCAGGTTTTCAGTATCTTTCTGCCTCATACTCCAAAACTGCCTACAACTCAGGATAATTTTAATTGATTTTTTAATTGATTTTTATGTCTAATGAGACAAAACAAATGCTATGGAACTACATTTGTACTACATTTGTATCTACTCAAGTTTATAAGTATTAATATATTCTTTAACATGACCAATGGCTTACTTTATAATGTCATCAAACAAAATAAGCATTGGTGAACAATGCATCATTGCACTCCTATGCCTGGGACACACAGTCTTGAAGTCTAGCCTACTCGCAATATGAATCCCATTCACTTCATATTAAGTGAATATTTTTTTACATTTTCAGTAATAGAAGTCATAGAAGACTACATTAACACTAATATTAATAAAATTCTTCTGTTCTGCAATTACAGATTGAATGATTCTTGTATATGTATTAGAATAGGTTTTACTGTTTCAAAGACAGCATATACTATTTTTTCCTGCTATTTTCAAATTGTAAGTAGTCTTTTGCAAGTCGTAAATATTTAGATAATTCATGGGATAAACAAAACTTAAAAAAAAAACCCTCCCCACTAACAAAAGAACCAAAAACATTGGAATACCAATTTTCAGGCCTATATACAATTCCTGATACTGATACTTTAATTTGTACCCAATGCTCATGCCAGCAACTTGGCATGATTTGTATGATTACACAGGCAGATGCAATCATTTTAGCCCCATCATTCAAGGATTTTAAGCAAATGCACACCCATTGGCTTCCAAAGATACTGCACCAGGTCTCAAACCAGGGTGTAGCCTCACTGCGTGTTCTTATCCTATTACAGTACCTGCTACTCTGGAACATTCAGAATACTTTTTACTTTCATTGCACCTTCCCAGTGATTAGGGACTGGTGTCTTTTGCCGTCAAGTTTGGCAACAGAAGATACACTTAAGCCCCGTGTCACAGGCACTGTATAGGAAGCACGGTACAGAGAGTCATGTGTAGTGCCAGGTCGCTCCTCTCCAATGAGGTGAGATTGCAGCGCAGTGCTGAGCACAGAGCCTGCAGACACCTGGCAGGAGCACGGCTTCACTGGCTTTTCCAGACAGGGCACTTGGAGGCCCCACCACCAAACCGACATGAACATACACTCCCCTCTGTGAGTGAGAGCACAGAGGCTCTTGCCTCAAGCTTCTCCACTTGAGGCAGGGAGTACATAGGGAAAACAAGCCAGCTAGCAGGGCACAACTCCTGCCTGGGCAGTGTTCTCAGCACAAGCTGTCAGCACAGTCAGCATCCATCAAAACTGAACAGTTCAGCCTAAACTGCTCTATCAACACATGAAGGCACCATCTGCATCTGAACACCACTAGCCTTCAGAAGTGTTAAGGCAACTTTTTTCCTCACTAGAAATTACTATACTTATTAGTACTGCAGTATCACATACGTAAGTGTCATTCTTGGACACCACTGCGCTGAGCAGTGTGCAAACACAGTTCAAAGACAAACCCTGACCCAGAAGCTTGCAACATAAACAATCCAAAATACTTGTCCTATTCACATCGTACTGATGCCTTCAATGCTCAATTAATATACTTCAATTCAGTGAACGACTCTTATGGAAAGCAAAGGGAATTTTGTCAGTGGACTTAATTTATCTCAAAACAAGGTTTAAAAAGAAATATTGGATATCAATCTGGTTTAGAGAAAAAATAATTGCAAGTAGACTCATGTTCTATTTTCTCAATCAGAAATGTTCTTGATTGATCAGCCTGAGCTCTGAACTAGTATAATGTCACTGTTTTGGGGAACAGAAGTGTAAATGATGACACACGTGAATGCTTTCTACTTCTAAGTGATGTTACAAATTACTTACTACTTCCAGAACAGTTGTAGTAAAAACTACAGCTTATTTTGAACTTTTCAAGAAAAAAAAAAAACTACCCAAGCAAGAAAAATCTGCTAGTGAGACAATAAATTAACAGGGTAAAATCACAGAAAAGCAAAATAAAGAACATACAAAATATTGAAAAAGCACCTCCTCATGTTTCCTGCCATAAAACCACTAACTCCTTTGAACTGCACAATTCCACAACTCTTTCTATATCCTCATGCTGACCTCATAAATTTGAATTTTTAGGACTGAATTGAAAATTCCCAATAGAAGCCACTCTTCAGTATCTAAGGCTAGAGTTCAGTCAGCATATTGAAAGCTTATTCACTGTGAAGTGATAGTAGTCTATACTCCTCACTTTGCTCAAGAAGCAGAATAAAACCAGAAGAAAAGCTTAAATTTACACTTCAGGGTTCACTTTTCAAAGATGCTAAACTATTGGAGCAAGGAATTCTATTTTGAAGCAAGAAGATGTTGATTTTTGCTTCAGTATGACCCTATTTTATAAAGATTGCTTTTGGCATACTATGGTAAATAGTTTTCAATCATTTTGAAGCAAAATATTCTGAATAGTTTAAAATGCTGGCCAAAAGAAGGAGGAAAAATTCAATTATCAAATCTAAAAATATGAGGATCAGAATATGTAACTTTGGATCCAGTAATGAAATAATGATAGAAAATTCCATAAATTGCTTTCTTATCTGAAAGAATCTGGAATGCATACAAACATTCTTACTGATCAGAACAAAGACTTTTCTCTTAATTATGTTTTATAGATTTGAAAAAATCTTTTCATCCTTGAAAGCAGGTAAGTACTGCCCTGTAAGTACTTTCATTCTTGTCAGATTTTTCTTTTTAGAGAAATAGTTTTCACTTGGCTCACCATTTTTAAACTAAATGTGAGCTTTTCCACTTCATTCTATTCTACAACAGATATACATGTAAGTCTTTTGTAACTAAAAGGGAATTTAACCTAAGAAAAGTTTCCTTGCGTTAGTTAATCTGAAAGATGGGTTTTTTTCTTTCATTAAGCAAGTAGATTTTTTTTTTCTCTTTTTTTTAAACTTTTTGTCTTTTGCACTCTCTTCCACAAAGTTGGGTCTGCTTTTTTTGGACTACAGAAATACTGATCTCCTTTGGCTTGATATATTTTTGTAAAGGAATGACTATATCCAGTGACACTTCATCAGTTATTGCAACTTTCCATATTTATAATTCTAATAACCTAAACAACTGAAGAGTATTCTTACTTATATTTCCAAAGTTCTTCTGCTGAGAGCACATAAAGAGCATTTTCAAAGGGAAGGAAAATATGAATTTAAAAGAATGGCAAACTCTGCATGCATTAGAACAGATGCATCTGCTTCCTCCTTTTAATATACATAACTATTTTGTTTTCAAGCAGCAAAAGAACACATTATTTAGCTATTATCCCTTCTGGATACACCTAGAAAATGATTATTTTAGTAAGATCAATTGCTCTTTTTTGGTTCTGGGTTATGCCTGCCAGACATTCACCAAGCACTCCTGTGAATAGATTCCCTTGTTGCCTTCATTGTGTGAGAAAATAATGGAACTGGTGGTCTATTTATAACTTTTGCAACAAAAATGTAATTGATTACATGTGGTTTTAGTTATTAATTGTTTTGAGATGTAAATATTATCAAACAGTAACCTCACATTTAAAGTTAAGCTACACTCAGTGTGGAAAACCAGGAATTAAGACTCGTGGGCAGAGAACCATTCATTCACAGCACAGGTGCTGAAGTCAGGATGACGACAGGTCATCACTGCTTATTGTTGTTTTGAATATCTACCTTTTAACATTTGCCACTACTGAATAAACCTGACTGCCAGTAGCACATTCTAGTTTCAGAGAGCTGTGAGCCAAGGGAAGGTAAAGAACCATGATAAACAGCCAGCACTGTCTACACACAAACAGTATTAGATCTGTTGACAGACATGAGATTGAAAGAACTAAAAATCCTATGTCATTGCTTCTGACCTCTTCAGCCTAAAAATAGCCTCAAAATGAAATACCCAGGCTTGGTTCGCTGATGGTGGGTTTTGTTTGCTTGTTTGTTGGGCTTTTTGTGGGTTTTTTGGTTGCTTTTTCATTAAACTAAGAATAAGAATCTTCACACTGGCATGGCAGAGAATGCAAAAAGCAATTTCCACTAGAAGGTGGGCTTCTGAATATGCATGCAATGTGCAACGTCAGATAAGGTCCTCAAGCCAAGCAAAGAACTGAAATACATACTCAGAGGAAATTGGATAGCTAAGAAACTTTTTTTCCTCCATGAATTACAACTTTAAGTGTCAGTGTATCCACTAGCTTGTATCAAAAGAATCCTTAACATTTGCTTCCCAGTTGTCATGTGTGAGCTGCTTACTGGAAACTTTGTAATGGTATCATATATCCAAGAAATGAGGCAGACATTTATTTGTAGAAAACAAGAATAAGAAGATAGACGGAAAAGATTTCCCCATCACACACAGACAGGACTGTGTGTGGTTTTTGTTTGAGTTTGCTTTTGCGAAAACAAGGAGAGAATACAGAGCAGAAACTGACAAAAGGGAGCAATGCTGACTAAAAAAATCTGTTCAAACTGAACTGACTTCATTGCCAGAAGAGATGAACAAATAGAACAGCAAATGCTGCCAAAAGTGTGCTTTCTGCGGAAGAAGAAAACCCACTTCTGTTCGCTGTTCTCTTCTGTAAATCCACAGAAATGCCACGCACGTGGTATGACCTCTTCCGGACATAAAACAGTGTAACGTGGGCATTTGTGGTTCATACTGCTTGGTACACGGGCACATTATACTTTATACGTGTATTCAGAAGACAATATTGTTTCTTCCTTTCAAAAAAAACCACAAAAAAACCAAAAAAAAAAAAAAGGCAAAAAAAAAACAAACGAACAAAAAAACACACCAAAAAACCCCAACAGATCATAAAGACTATTTTCCACACAACCTAGAAAAGAAGCCCACTTCTCACAGAAAAGACACTGATCCTACAGAAGAGTAGAAAGAAATGTGCCGAATTCTTCAATGACTGAATGCAAAACATACACACTTCCTTGAGAAACCAAACTTTCTGTTTTAACTGATATAAGTAACTGATGTCCATGCACAAATCTATTTTCAGTAACAACATGTGTATGGGAAACTGAAAAAATTAATCTGCTTGTAGGGCTCATAATTCAAATATGAAAGTAACATACTCCTAAGTGTTCCAGATCATGTGCCTCCGAGATGTTATAAACACAAACATCTTTTGAGTCAGATGCAATAAAAAAATCATATTTTCATTATGCAGCCTACACATGACAAACAGCAGTATACTGCTACTGGCTACGAGAAGGCAGATGTTGTAACCTATGTAATACAATCTTCACCTCGAAGCAGACATTATGTATACAGCAACACTGCATGCTTTCCTCACCTTTACCTTCCAAATTCCCTCATCTAGATTACTCTGCAGCCCTAGCAACCCGTTTATACTCAGCTGGCTGTCCACCACCATTATCTGTACCATGTTCTGCCCTCATACATGACCTTAAACTGCAATCATGGAAAATACCTTGCTCACCAACCCGAAGTGTCACTTGCTATAATTAGCATTCTGGGAGCTAACTATATAGTCATTAAGGCACTGAGAAAGACACATGTCCTGTCTTAGCTCAGAGCGTATCAAGTGATCAGTCAGATGACCATTAAAGCAGTAAAGTCTTATTCAGACAGTCAAGTTGCCTGGCTCAACCCATGACCTGTCTCCACAGGTTATCTTTCAAGAGATGGATAATGATGCTTTTTCATGTTACCTTCCTCACAATGAAATGTGGGCCTTCCAATCTCCCTTCCTATTCCCAGGACTGTCAGCAATAATAAAAAACTAACTTTGAATAGAAGAATAGTCTGAATATCTGGCTGTCATTCAGCAGCAACAGCTTGCGCTGATCACACTCAACTCCATAATAAAGGACACTGCCTCCTGTGATTTCCCTTCTCACAGAGAACACGGAACAGAAAGATTCTCTTTCTCTCCATTTCAAAAATGTTAGTATTTTTACCTATTACATCTTATCACCATCATCATCTTCCAATTTGGATGGACAGTTAAACAATTTAATACCCAAAGGAAATACTGCCAATGCAAACTCTTATGTAATGCTACTATGTAACAGGAATGATGCAAAGAAACAGTTAACACCATCAAATTTTATTAATATAAATCACCCCTTATCAAACCAAAGCTACCAGGCTGCTGCCTAATTCCTAATTTCTGTTAGATGTATCAAAATTCATTATGTTTTCATATATGTCAAGCAGAATAGAAAACACTCCTGAATGGTAGGATTTATTTTCAGGATCATTTTGTGTAAATAAAAAATCATACTTAAAAAAAAAACCAAAAAGGTTCCCTGAGTTAAAACTAATAAAAAAATCAAGAGCAGCCGGGAAAAAGTGTACTTTATTTGTGTAAACTAAACTTTTAACACCTAAGCAATTCAAAGCCATAAAGACCTTGTGAGATACCTTCTTCTGAGGACTAGGATCTCTACAAAGTACAGAAATTATTCAGTGGCCATATCTGTCCTTTCTCATGATAAATGGCTATTGTATCTGCCTCCAACTATGCAAAAAAAGGGATGTTTAACTTTAGGTGGCAGAATATAAAGAGCATTCCAATGTGTGGGGTTTTGAGATTTTATTCTGAGAACTCCTTCTTACCACATACTTTTATACTGGCTATGGATCTAAATGGTTTTGATGGGCTGACTAATAACTGGAATCCAGGGTCAGTATCATTTCTTTGGCAAAATACTTACATATTCCCTCAAGGGAAAATTGGAGGCAAAACACACAAAACTGGCTGTGTAAGTAGCATGAATGACATAAGTATCTGATTCCAAAAGCCAAAATACATTCCTTTTAATGTATCTAAAATGTAAAATTAACATTTTTTCATTTTTTTAAATATTAATCTTTGACTGGGATCCAGTGACAGAAGGTAATTATGCTAGAAATATATTTACCTAGTACTCACTTCTATATTTAACTTGCTTTTAGTTGCATTGTGTTGTATTTCAGTTTTAGAGAAGTCTGTGGCTATTCAGCCTACTGTCCAAACTATTATAGTCAATTCAAGGACAGCTACTGCAAATTAAAATGAGGAAATCCATTACCAACTTAGCAGACAGTAGAAAAAAATTCAGCTTTCTGCAGCCCTGACTTCAGTGTACCTAATGAAATCAATAATCTTCCCAAGATAACAGTGATGCAGAAGTGTGTCACTTTCTAAACATAAATAAGCAAACGAAAAAAACCAAAACTTTACGGGAGTCTTGTCTTCACTCCCGTGATTGGAAAATTAGTGAGATGGTCTTTTTTATTTTTAGTATTACTTATACACTGTAGATTCCTGTCCTGCAATCTGTATACTAACAGATAAATACATTTTAAAGACATGTATCAGACAGTAGTAAATATTTTTCAGTAATTTTCACTGAGTTGTACTAGCTTATTTTGAATGCACGTGTATAAAAATGTTAGTTAAAAAGTGATTATTTCATCATCATCATTGTTGTCACCACCATCATTATCATCACCATCATCATCATCATCAAACAGTTATATGTAACGATGATAGCAATGGACGCTGAAGTTACGGAGAGCCACTTCACAACCGACAGTTTGGGAAATGCCTGAGCAGCAATTGTATTGAAAGAAAACTGGTGGGAAGAGAAGTGAATGAGTTAAAGAGGAGAGACTTTGCAGAAGTCGGTTACATCTGAAATAAGAACATGCTTATGAAAACAGAGCTACTGTAGATTGAGTCAAATCCAGGGTACTCCTCCACTGCCACTATGGGGAATATTCTGAAACTGTAGTATGTCATTCTTAACATAGTATTTTCAGAATATTCATACACTATTAGTCTGGCTGTAATATGAGGAAACAATATTGATACAAAGCAATTTTAACAATAAAACTACTAAAACATGATTTCTACAGTCATTTATAAGATCAGATATTTTTTCTTATAACAAGTTTAAAAGGAATGGAAGGAGTTACTTAAAAAAGCATAATGGTGTTTAATTGCTGACTTAAATCATCTAGCTGTCACGAGTAACTCCCTTAAACTGAATTTAAAATGGACAGACATGGAAAGGAATAGGAAAAACAAAATGGTCAACAAACAGTAGCAGAAATGCCTTAAATATATTAACGATTTTCCACCTCAAGGAAGGAGAAATCCATTTCAGGATCTAAGAGCTGTCCGAGGCATTAAATCTTTTATAGACAATCATTGTAATTGTCTTCTTAGAGTTAACCTATCACATATTCCTAAGCAATCCTATCCAATCAGAAGTCCATTTCTTTTTTTGTTAAAGCTACATTTGAAAAATTCAATTTCAAGTTGTCAGCACTGATAGCCATTTATTCTGCACCTACACTGAAGTCTGTGGTAAAGGGAGGCTGGAAAACTAGCTGAAATTGAAAATCTGATTCCCAACTCTTCAACTGCATTTTGCACTCTATTTTTTTTTTTCAACACAATAAAATTACCCAGCACCCCCATGCATTTTCACTACATCTTTCACTTTTTCTCACTACATTTATCTTACAAAGAAAAAAAATGAAAATTGGTATAAATTCAGAATATTAACAACTATTCTTAAAGGCACTTTGTGGTATCTGTCCACTGTGTTAAATATATCAACACACTGTAATCAAATTGTAGTGCTACAGTAAACAGTGGGACACAGATCTCTTTGCCGAAGTCCTTCAGATTAAGAGGAAAATCACTCCTGACAAAGTCTGTCACAGAATACAATCCAACTAACACTCAAATTATCAAGGACTGGGGAGCTCCACTCCAAGAAATGCTTAGGTCCCCTGAATTCAAAATTTAGGAGACAAAACAGGAGTGAAAAATAGAAAGACAAACAGAAAGGACTGAACAAAAAAACCAACCTTACCTTTCACAAGCTCGGACAGTCCATGCAGCAATTATCCATAATGAGATACTAAAAACCAACAGTACAGTTCCTGGACATATTGTCATTAGAGTCTTCATAACAAAACGAGTATTGAAGTTTATCTTATTTAATGCTCCAATGCTTCTAGATGAGGCATCAGTGAAAAGTTTGCTATGCAAAAGCATAACTCTGGCAATAAGATATAGTCTTAAGAACATTGGTATAGATAAAATAATATCCACATCAGCTGTTGTTGTGGATGGAGCGTAAGAAAAGGCGAGCCGGGCTGTCCATGTGAATGTGTAATTCCCAGGTATGGGATGTATAGCACACACCAGTATTTCCAAGCAGATAAAGAAAATACGCTCATAAGTCATGGCTATTCTCCAGTCATCTGCTCCATTGTCCACCATGAACAACTGAAATAATAAAATATAAGGTTAACTTTAGTACATCATTAAAAAAGAGCTATAATTCCATTTAAAATTACCATAGTTTTCTATGCTGTCAAAGACCATAAAAAAAAAAGTAATCTCAGAAAATGATATTATTACATCACTATGATAGGAAACATAACTCTGGTTAAAACAAAAATAATTTTTTAATACACTATTTTAAAAACTGCACATAAAACTGAATTTTCATTCATGATTAACTAAGAATTCTCCATTTTTTTTAATTGTAATATTTTGTTTAAAAAAAAGTCTGGATCCATTAAGCTTTGTCTGTTCAAAATCAACTGTTTAAGTTCATAAAACTGAGAAGTATTTAACCGTTTTCTGAATAGATAACTAAATTACAAATTAAAAGTATTTTGTAAGATTCCTGTTAAGCTTCAGCCAAGGTGATATTTTAGCTTCTGTGGAAGTATACAAGCTTTCTTCAAGGCACCAATACTGATCAATGGAAGATACAAAACTACATGAGAAAGTGCACAAAGACTCGAGAGGATATCTCATGGTGAAAATATGAAAAATAATAGCCACCAAATATCCGAGTAGCCCAGGCAGCCAGGTGATGTCCCCTAGTAGCAGAAAGTTCAATGCACATATTGGCTATTGCACAATCAAGGCCTTCAACTTGTCATCTGGAAACATAGGTACTAAAACATTTCACACTGTTTAAAAATTATGTGCCTGACGATTTCATAAATAAATAGCTAATCAAGCAGTGCTTGCCACTAGCTGAGGATACAGATATGCAAGACCTTGCAAATAGATATTTTTTAGAAAGGAATATAACCCATTTGTACAAAGAACATACACTTTCAGACAGAAGACCTTCCCATCATTTCAAATATAGTTTTAATCTAAACAAAATTGTTCATCAAACAGGTAAGAAGGAAAAAAAAAATACTTTTGCAGAATCTTAAAAACTGGATTATTCAAAAAGGATGGGTGACAAGGCAAAGTACATCATGCGTTCACTAATGTAAGAAAGGTATTTTCAGCATACTAAACACTACATACGCATCAAAACCCCATTCATCTTGCAATGCTCTTTGCCCCCTTCCTTCTTTCAAAAGTTGAAAAATACAAGCTTGATTTCCCTGTATGTGTTTTTAGTGATCAAAAATTCACTCCACATCCTCCTCACAATACCTTCAGTTCTCCTTTCACAAAAGTGGTCTATTGAAACTGTTTAGAGGAGTGACAGTCACAAATTAACTTCATTGTTGTTGAACTGATACTAAAAGAAATAAAGTTAACCACAGTAAGGAACACAACAAACCAAATAAATTTCTGTCTTTGTGGATCTGGTTTTCATCCCTTATGTTCCTCCTCTTCATCTTATGACACTGGGTGTTGGTGACAAAAATTTTGGCTCTGAGAATGGCTGCAGGGATGGGGTCGGCAACAAGCAGCCAGGGTTGCTCTGCAGCGTACCCACTGCAGGACACAGCTGAGTTCACCAGTGAAGTAGGCAGTGCTTCTGTGAAAGCATAGCGAGGAAAGGGCAAAACATGGCCCAGGAAGTGAGGAGTAAAAGAAAAAATGTGAGAAGGAACACTGGAAATTCTAAGGTCAGAGAAGAAGAAGAGGGAGGAGGTGCTCCAGGCACTTAACAGAGACGAATCCAAGGAGAGCAAAGACCATGATAAAGGAGGCAATTCCCTAAAGCCCATGGACATGATCACTCCAGAGCAAGCTGGGTATTTGCTGAAGAAATGCTCATTTGCAGCGAGATCGCAGCAGATTCTCCTTAGAAGAAATAATGTGCACATAAGTCCCATGCTGGAGCAGATTTATCCTGAAGGACTGAAGACCATGGACATAGCAGCACAGAAAAAGTCTGAGGAGAAAGGAGTGGTAGGGAGGAACTGTTGTGGACAGACTGCTGCTCCCCATGCCCCCTGCACCACTCATGAAGGAGAAGATACAGGAGCTGGGAATGAAGATGTTGAGCCTGAGGACAGGGAGATGTGGCAGCATATTTCTTGCCATCCTATTCTGCTTTAAAATGTCAATAAAGTAAATTAATTTTCCCCAAGTTATGCCTGTTTTGTCAGTGCCAGTAACTGGCAAGGGATCTCTCCATTTTTATTTCAACTCAAAAACTTTTTCATCTTATATTCCCTCCTTGTGCTGTTCAAGAGGGAGAGCAAAAGCATGGCGGGGTGGGGGTCTGACAGCTGGCCAAGGTCAATTCACCTACATTTACATATAGTTCTTATCTCCACGGCAATACTTTTGAAGACAAAGTCATACACTGTTGAATTAAGCTAAAGAAACACTCTGTGAATTCAATGTATGCACCATAAGCACATACAGTTTCTTTTACCTGTAGTCACTCTGCAAGCTACAGATACTAGATATGTGAATTGATACTGGAAGGCCAATTTATGTCTGCTGCATGTCTGTCTAACCAAAACATTGCAGGTTTGCACTTAGCAAATGCACTATTTGGTATGAAGGGCCAAACTTTCAAAGTACTGTAAAGCTCCAATACATTTGATTCTTTCGATTGGCCTGTAAATGCTGTCAGTCAGATCACAGAAGTGTTACATCAGTCATGAAGAAATCTACATCATTTAGACAACCCAGAATACAGATTAATAGTAACCAGTGTGACTGAAAAAATATAGATAATATCAGATCTCTCAAATGCTGTGTGGGTTTAAAAAGAAAAGAATAAATTTACCATGGTTTTAAAAATTTCAATTTGAAGGTAAGTGTCAAATACATGTCAAAGTGGCAGTGCTACAAAGTTTCAAAATCTGCTGAAAAAAGCAATGGTCTTTTCTCCTCCCCTTTTACATACACTTCTCATAGATTTCAAAAAGAATTCCACATGCAGAAAGGCAATTCAAGAAAAATTATACCTTCACTACAGATTCAATTTAAAAGATGAGAATAGAAGAATGTTGAGTTAAACACAGGCATTAAAATTTGATCTTACCATTTTCATAGCAGATTATATAGCACTTATTTTATGAGTGAATTTTTTAAAAACATTGAGAAGTCATTATGGAATACATACTTGATAAAATAGTCACCTGTTAGCAGAAGAAATCTTAATATGCAACACAGAGAGAAATTTCTTTGCAGTTCTCAGTGGAATGTGTTATGCTTATGGACACACAAGATGTCGATGTCAACCTCCCGTGACCTTAGCTGCGACAATTTCTTACATGACAATAAACTAATACTTTAAAGCACTAATATCTTAAGTTGTCATATAATGAGATTTAGGCGGTAAAAACATGAAAGGCAGAAAACACCAGAAGTCACAAAGACACAGATCTAGTAAAAACATTTCTATTTCATAACAATATTAATGTTTCAAAATCACATTTATGAGGATTACTTCATTACAGTTCTTTGCCGAGGTTCAAACCACGATGGATATCAAACACATGTTCACAGAACATGAACAGGCCTTGACCACATGCTGTGAATAACAATTAAGTTGGGACATAAAAAAATGACACAGAAATTAGGACAGGATTTCATGTACATTTTATATACTTGCAACTACGCAATCTACTTAATGCATACTTCACTAATTCGGAAGATATAGAGGCATTTGTGCATGCCTCTGTGCTTGGCTATATACATTTCCGCTCCAGACAGTGAGGAACATAAATGGGAGGAGAGCACAGTTCAAACGGTACGTATGCACACACTAGGCTGATTTCAGTCAATCTGGCTGTAATAACCATGCATTAATTTCAAGATACTACTCCTCATCTGGATGAACAATGATACTAGCAATAAAAAGAGAATGTAATAAAAGAATGATCAAACCCTTCTGTAGATTTGAGTCCTGCACTTCACGGAGAAGAACAAATTTCTGTCAAGGTCACATATTTTGTGCCTATTCATAATCTTCAAATTTTTTTGTGATTATTCAGAGTTAAAATCTAATGCAAGTACTTTATCAGTGTACTGCAAGGTTCCCCAAATACAGAATTCCTACATACTTCTACTATGTCTGCACTTCATGTGAAAAATTCTGAAGTTATTTTAACCAGGAATTATGTAATGTATTTCTAGCATGTTTTATGTGAATGTAAGACAGAATCGATCTTTAACTTCAAATAAACTTGATATTTGTAATGCCCCACTTAAAAACATAAAAATAAATATGACAGATATTTAGATAGATAGGTATGGGTATATTTGCATAAAACTTGTGTGTTACACAGTTACATTCATACAACACCAGATGAAAAAAACCAGAAAGGTATTCTAAACAAATTGCACACAATGACAAATTGGATCAGAAACTCCCTGGAGGAGAGAAATACAAGAGGAGCAGTTAACTTTTTAAATGGTGGTGAATGCAAAGAAAAAGGAAACTAGTCATGTTTTTAAAATGCCTTTACAGCCAAAAGAACAAATCTGTGAACTGTATAACTACCCTGCTGTAGTACTGTGGGGATACATTAATACAGGAGTAAAAGGAAAGCAATGAACAGTGATAAAGTAGCATCAGTGGTAGTGCTGGAAGCATTCCTTGGAGAAAGGAAATCAACTTTACTTACAAGTAAATTGTTGCAACTGTTTAATTTAAGAATCCAAATTAAAAAATGGTTAAATACTGGAGCCACTTAAATCTTACAAAAGAACTGATAGGACTATGATATTGAGTAGCAAACTACAGCCTCTGGGATTGATGACTTACTAGAATTTTTGACCCATTTATTTTTCTATAGTGTCTAGTACACAAAATATCATTTGCAATCAAAAAAAAAAGAAAATGATACTCTTTTTGTCTTGCTATTCCAAAAAGCCAATTTCCTATCCCACAGCATCTCATTAAGTAAATATTATTTAAAACTATTTTCAAGTCATGACAGGAGATTGCCACCTTAAGCCTTTAGCACAGTTGCCTCTAACTAGGAGATGGAAATTACTTTCTTATGTCATCGGAAGGCATGCAAATCAAATGGTCTGTAAATTACCCAAAATGCCTGTTGACCTTGGAGAGCCTAGAGATCTCCTGGAAACTGCTATACTCCTAATCCTAAGTATAATGTCCTAGATCAGACATGTTAGTGGGCTTACTACATATGCAAAATCATGAGGTATCAAACTCCTTCTGCACATACAAAGCACAGAAGGCAAGTAATATGCTTTTTCACAAAATGACATGAGGGATTGGCTATCTTATATTTGCCAGAATGTTTCTCACATCCAGAATTAAAACCAAACCTTCTAGTAGGTCACTAGAAATTGATCCACAAGGTCTAGCTATCTACCAAATGAAACATGCTTAGTTCATTCAAATGAGGAGGCCAGACTGCTTTATTACTTATACGTGTACACATGCATACATACACAAATTCCCCTTCCAACTATAAACATCCCAATTCAAACAGAAGATTTTAAAAGTCTGGTACTCAGTTTCAGCAGAAAGATTATTATTCGAGTAGCACACTTAAATTTGACATCTCTGTGCAAAATCAGTTTTTTATAAAGATTAATATTTTGCTATAAAGCATGTATGTAAAGCAAACTTCATGTTAATGTGTCCTGGTGGCTAAAAAGGCCCAAAATACTTCTGTCGAATAGTGCATTTAAATGTTATGATCTCAGGAAGGGATGTGGAAACGAGGCGCAGAGTATTTATAGCCTTTGTGAATTATATTCACTTTCAAATTGTGAATTATATTCACTTATACTCACTTTCAAAAGTGCAGTACCAAAAATTTCACATTAAAATATATCTGAACAGTACATCTTGGTTACTCTGATGGGTCACAAGTAACTACAACTATTTCAAAAAAGATGCTTTCAAAAAAAATGCTCTTACCAGGTTTTCTGTGTCTTTTTTTAATATCTATTCCTCAGATAATTATTTTTAAAAAAGGAGATTTTTTAGAAAGAAAGGAACTTAGAATCAATGAATAACATAGAGTTACATTCTGCATAAGCACACAAAGCTAAATTCCACCTACCCATATTTCCCTTCTGGTTTAATCCACATGCTGACAGTATTCTTTTTAGCTTTCTCTCTCTAAAGATATTCAGGGGCATTCCTCAATATTCTTAAATGGTACTATACAGAATTTCAGATGCACTCTTCATCCCAAACTATGAAATAGCTTAACACTCCCTCTTGCCCCCCCAACAGCCTACAATGCCAAAAGACCATTATAGCACTAGCAATTGCTGGGACATACATAATTTCTTTTCATATACGTCTCTCCATATACATATATGAGCTCTAGGCACCCAAAGAAGGTGAGACATTCCTGATAATGTCATTACTTTCCATGCAGGCAATAGTATCACAAATCAAAATCCAAGGACTACAAAGGAAAAAATAATAGAAAAGACATTCCAAGATACCAGGATTTTTTCCCAATGATATAGAGAAGAACCTCCTAAGAAAAGCATGAATTGAGCTACTAAGTCCTCAAAAGCTTATAAATATATTTTAAAAATCAAAATAATTAGATAATGAGCTTACTATTAACAACAGATTGTAAACAGAATTAATACAAACCAAATTTTTTTTTCACTTTCATTATTAAACAGGTATTTCACAAGACAATTTCCTAGTATAATTCTACTTGGAGTCATGCTTGAACAATCACAGCTGAGCTTCCTCAGATCTGCAATCAACAGAGAGATATTTAGTTACATGAATTTTTATGAACCTTTGAACAAATCAGAGCTCCATAAATAAAAGTCCACCACTCAAAGTGGCTATATTAATTTGAGATATTCAACAGAATAACCACTATGTGACTCAATTGACTTGACTGAAACAGGAGTTTCTACTTGTCAATATCTATGGAAGGTATAGCTTCATTTTAACAATATTCTTAATTTAATAGCTATTTCATTATACCAATGTTTCAGATACTACCGCCTGTGCTGCTTAAAACAATCAAAATAAGCTCCTTCAGTTATGACATATAGCAGGCTTCCATCCAGCATCAGAAGTTTTCAAAAATTCTTGTGCCTGGCTTTGAGAATCAGTAATGTCCTCCAATACAGAATATTGGCAAATACAGAAGCAGCATGATTTAACAAAGCTCTGAACATCACTGAAGTGCAAGAAGAACAGCAGAGAAGTAACAAAACTGGGGGAGTGGCTGACATACCTGAAGGCTGTGCTGCCATCCAGTGAGATCTTGATAGGCTGGAGAGTCAGCCAGGGAAACTTAATGAGGCAAGTGTAGGGTGTCGCACCTGGAGAGGAATAATCCCAAGTACCAGCACAGGCTGGGGGCTGACCTACTGGAGAGCAGCTCTCTGGAGAAGGACCTGGAAGTCTTGGCAGATGACAGGTTGACCATGAGCTGGCAGTGCCCTTGTGGCCAGGCGGGCAAGTGATATCCTGGGGTGCATGAGGAAGAGTATGGCCAGCAGGTCAATAGGGAGGTGATCCTGCCCCTCTACTTGGTCCTAGGTCTAGCTGTGTCCAGTTCTGGGCTCCTCAGTACAACAGAGACAAGCAGCTACTGGAGAAGGTCAAGAGCAGGCCACAAAGTGCTGAGGAGTCAGAGCCTTTCTAAGGACTGAGCAAAGTTATTTGGACATAGCCAGTAAGAAACCTACCAGTGACCTAAACTAGACAAAGCACATTTTGTTCTGAGTTCAGCTTCCATCAGCTGCCCACCTGCACTGCCCTGTGCTTTTGCCGTCCTGCTCTGGCACACTTCCCTGCTAAAAGAGTGCACAAAAGCGGTGCCAGTTTTAGTATATCTAAAAGAGAAAGTTGCAAAGTAAATGGATTGCTTAGGTCTACTTTCACAAATTTTAAAAAATGACCACACTGAACAACCAACCACACTAATAAAATAATCTCTAACAACAACAACAACAACAAACTCTCCAAAAATTTATTCTTGTCTTTTAGGTCCGCTCTAACTACTACACTGAATTCAGTAGTACAAGGATGGAAACATTAATATCAAAGTAAGGGATGATTTTAGCTTTGTACTGGAGCAGCAGTTCCAAAACTTTGTATATGAAGAATACAGAATGAATTCTACATTCCTCTTGCAGATGCAAAATTCACTGGGAAGAGATCTACATTTCAATATACTTATGTTTTAATTTTAAATAATCATTTTACAATTCTTAATTTAGGATTTGTTTTTCTTCATTCAGTACTAAAAAATAATATGTTCTATGGATCACTGCATGAAGAAAACACCACCTCCCAAAATGACTGCCATCTGCCACTGCAAGAGAAGCCTCACTCTCTTCAGGGATGATCAGCTTCTTTACTACTAGGAAAACCGGAACCAATTAAAAAAGAAAAGGACATATTTTCTGAAGAAACTGGCAATATTTTTGCAGGGGAGACAGAAGTAAAAGGAAGAAACACTGCATCTGAGGCTAAATAAGATGAGCTAACTCATTTGTTCGGCTAAAGGAGCACAACTGTGACTCTAAAATAGGATATTGCTTTTAGGAAATAATGGATAACAACACATCATATACACAAGAATCTGTCTCCTCAGTTCCTCCTCTAGTGTTTACTTATTACACAAGTACTTCAGGTATGTGAGAAAGTTTGAATGCTGTTTTTTAAAACTGATTACATTTTTATTTAAATGACAGTGGGTGAGTACACATCAGCACCAAAGGAATCATAAAGTCCCTGTAAGTGTTTTTACTGTCTTGGAAACACAGTTTAACCCAAAATTTCATTCAAGTGTATATTAAAAACAGCTACCAATATAGAAATATAAAATTCAAGTATTTTCCTAAAGCATGACTACTAAAATAAGGGAACGTATATTGTGCAGAAGGAAAAGCAGAATGAAGTTAAAAGTACTTGTGCATTTAGAAATCCTAATAAACATAGTTATGCACTAACTCCAAGTGTTTAGAGGTATTTGGTCTTATTCAACATCCTGTCAAGTAAAATTCTGAGGGGACTGCAATAAAGAAGGTATGTACTAAATATCTATTCCTCTTGAAGGACTAAAGTAGGCTTCTGGCTAAACCATATAGCAGACGAAGTCTTCAAACTGCTTCAAAGACGAAGTCTTCAAACTGCTTCAAAGATCAATTTAAATTATCTTTAAGCAGGGCAGTTTTCAACATCAGGTTAAATAAAAAGGCACAAGTTTCTTTACAGGTATTTAGATCTATTTCTTAACAGGTAAAATACCGTTCTACTTGATCACTGCTAATTACGAGTTCAGAATCTGTCACTTTGATGCAAGGTTTTGTTTTAATATGTTTCTGTAGGGGAAAAAAATCCAGAGCACATTACTCTTAAAAAGATTAAGAACAGGACTTTAAAATATAAAGTTATTTGAGGCTTACCCTTTTGCTTTACTTTATATGGAACACATGAGAGTGCTTTCATCCATCATGAAAAGGTTTAGAATTTCCTCAAAAGGAATTTAATTCCAAAAGATCGGTCTGTCTCCAACAAAATGAAAGAGATAAGGAAGCACCTTAAAAGATACAAACTTCGCTCTCCAGAACCCATTCCTTTCACTCCTTCATGGAATATGTAATATTCATGCTCTTTTATAGAATGTCAATATAAAACTATGCTTATTAATGACTGTTTTCACACAAATGAAGGGCATAATTTCAGGGACTGTTCAAGCGGGAAGAAGTGAATGAATCAGTAAGTTACAAACGTGTGACACTCTGCAACTATGAAAATATTTATGCATGATACTAAATGAACACTTTTGTTTGCAAAAGTTGGCTCAGACACACCAGTTTAAAATATAAAATCTTCATATTTGACTGCTGTCTTTACAAAAGAATTATTTCTAAGCTGTAAAGCATGTTCTCATGACAGTGTCTTTTGATCTTCTGACAGACACTTAAAGAAATTTCTTAATGTGGCTTCATTAAAATAATGGGACAAGGTCAATTTACACAACTGAATCAAGAATACATTGTGGTATTTCTCTATGAAGAATAATCACACTAAGGGATCTATATTTGTGAATATCTAAATTAACTTGGTCTTTAGAGTATTTCAATTTAGAGCACTCATCATGTGTTAGGGATTTGATCCTCGAATATTTCACAGTGTATTTCTCACATCACATTTATTGAAGTTTTTCCATTCATTTTTTTCAATGTAATATCCTTTAAGTTATTAAATTTAAAAAGGGCATGAAAAAAATTAAATTCTATTTGTGTGCGTGTGTTATCACAATATGCAACTTTTCTTTTTACCATAGAACAAAGCTGTGCAAACTTCCTGACAAAATTCCTGAACACTTTATAGTTTATTCTCAGTTCATAAAATAAATTTTTTACAGTGAACAATATTTCCAGCTTACCTGAAGGCTAGTTACAAGATCAATTACAGTCTTTTCTCTTAGTTGTAATTTACATTTAAAAAGGAGCTTCATAGGCCCAGGGCAATATTTTGTCCTCTACTAAAGGAAGGTGACAACTTTCATCATCAATGGTGAAAACAGGGGATTGAAAGAGAACCTTTTAATTCTCCAAAGTCCTAAACAGCAGCCATTCCTGTTCTGATCTTCACTCAAAACAGATGTCAAATACATCTCAAATCACACTCAAAGCCCAAGATACTACATTTAGTAGATCACACACAAACCTGAACCAAAACAAAAAAAGCATTAATGTGCACTCATCAGTTCTGCCATGCTTAAAGTCAGGCAGAAAGGAGCTGCAGTCAAGTACCTGATAGAATTTCCTATTCTGAAGGTCCTACAGTTGAAAGATTGGACATGTACAATAGTTTCACATAAAGATGGACATGCAGAATGCCTCTAACACAGCAGACAAGAGTATCCATTCATTTCAGCTAAGCTACACAATTTATACAAATCCAGAATCTGATCTCTGGTTACAAATGTTCCCTGTGCTTTCTCTCTCCTCCAACAAGGGCAATGACTCTAGGAGCTGGACCAATCACTCACTGTACTGACCACCAGGTACCACCTCTTTCTACGATCTAATGAAGGCTGTTGGAAATAGAGGCATAATATATGTTTAACTTTGTTGCCCCTTCCAAGGCTGGTCACTATTAAAGGATTTTTGAGCCTGCCTTCCATGCCGTATGCATTGCAGTGCTGCATTTCAGAGACAATGGGCACCTGCAGTGTTTCCTACATTAATAGGATCTGCACATACAAACCATCAAAAATGTACTGAATAGAACTGAAACCATTTTCACAAATATACTCTACAATGTTAACTTGACAGATATGCTGTAATTTGTCAAATATGGTGTCCTTGGATTCCTGTGTGATTTTCTGCTGTTCATTACAGAAGTGAAACTGTATTAAACTTAATTGGTAGAAGGGAATTTTTGAATCTGCACATGAAGTTATCATATCCTTGATCAACTGCCACACAATGAGTTCTGTTGTTTCTTGACTCAAAATCCATTAGAATAATTAGGAAAAAAATCACTAATTTCTTCAGATCAGTCTAAATAAAACTCTTAAGTTTATTTCTTGATTTGAGGCAGGTTTTCATCCGACTTGCTCTCTGTGCTCTTAGTCTAACTCATTAATTTCTTAAGCTGAAGATTTACAGTCTGTGTGAACAATCCCTGATGCTTCAATGCACCTAAGCAAAGACATGCTGACCTCCACATGAAGTCAAAAGATTGCCAGCAAGACAATGAAATGCACATGTACCACTCTAGTGAAGGTGAAATGATGACATGGATAAAACAAATAAATAAGAGATACATAAAAAATAAATAAGTTGGTCTGTAGAATAAGC
The DNA here is from genome assembly GCA_013397315.1 of Donacobius atricapilla. NCBI lineage: Eukaryota > Metazoa > Chordata > Aves > Passeriformes > Mimidae > Donacobius > Donacobius atricapilla. The sequence goes on from WBMY01007574.1 coordinate 186,410, forward strand.
ATTACTTCTTATGAAAAGAAACTGTAAGGGAGCTTAACCGTTCACAAGTGTACAATTTTTACTGTAAAACTTTCCACTGATACCAGTAAGATAATGAAACTCCCATATACCGTGTTTATTACCCTCACCATCATGCATTATAGGATGTATTTGCATAGTAAACAGATATTATGTATTTACTACCATTCTTTTCTGTTATTGATACTGCTTGTTCCATTTTTTCAAGTTTTCAGGTACAGGGAAAGGAAGAGTCTTGATTCTTCAGCAAGACATTTGGACTCTCAGCTGCAGTAATTTTATAGAAAGGTAACGAAGACTGAAAATGTTTCATCCCAAATCTATCAGTAGCATGTTATTTTTCCTACCACATCAGAACCATCAGGACTGATGGTACTTTTTTCCTGCAGCCCTGTGAGGTTCTGCTTTGCAAGCCATAGCTTAACCTTAACCTTGGAGTTTGCAAGCCTTTCCACATGTGTTCTATCAAAGTATGAACCAGCAATACTTTTTAAAAGTGGTTAGAAACCTCAGCTGATACACACACACACGCACACACAGAGACACGAGATTTCTATCTGCTTTAACTAACACCAACAACTTTCATGTTTCTGCACGAGTGACAGCATCTCTATAAGGGAGAAGGAAAAGAGGCTCAGAGGCTGTCTGAGACAGCACAGGTTAGCAATACTCAGGTTACTGTTATTCAGGACATCAGTATGTTTATTTACAGAAAGGATACACTAAGTAGTCAAGCATTAAAGAAGTGTTCCAGGGGATGTATTCTTTCACTGACCACCGTCTCTCAAGAAATACTAGGCTGTGGCGGAATGCTCAACAAAAGACATTAAAGACCTCAGAATGGCAGTCTCACAGACTTTCGATTTCAATCCTTTTGCCCTTAGTAATACAAGAAAGTGTCAGTAGTAGTTCAGGAGTGTATAGTTTAAAAGCATTTCTATCTCTAACTGTACAAGAGATAGGCAGAGAGGTCCATTTTTAAATAAAAGTAGAAAAACTGCAGCTTTACCATGTAAACGGCCACTCAAAACTTCCTTAAATTCCATTTTATTTATGGATCTAATTCCACTAGTGAAATGTGGAATGGAATAGTAAGTCTCAAAGAATAGAATTTTAATTATGTTATATACTGCCTCTGCTTTAATTATGTAAAATAGTATTAAGTAACGAACTGTTTATGCATGAAGTAGATAATTAATACATCAAAAATTATTATGATAATTGGGTAATGGTGTCTTTTTAGCTCTCCCTCCTTCACCTCTTGAAACTCTCAACTGGAATAACAGCCGGAGAAATACCTGTTCTAGGCTGGGACAATGACGAATTACATTTTTCCCATTGATCTTTCAAACACAAAGCACTTGTTCTGAAGAACTGAATCAACAACCACACAGGCTTGGAGAGAGAGAAATGCATATTTCATTATGTCCCAAGTGTAATGTTTTTAGTAGCATTACAGGCACGACAAAAATGGAACAAAAACTGAACACGCATTTTGGCGTTCTCACTAGCCTCAACTCTAACTCTGTTACTGTTGTTCATCAGGAGTTTTTTCNGGTGCTGGAGCGGCGCCCGCACACGGCCGCGCCCCGCGGCGCCGCTCCCCACCGCGCACCCACCACCGCCTCACCGCGGGAAAAGACGAAGAGCGAACTCAGCCGTCTTACGGCGCTTTAGCACTTCTCGGAAGATTTCTGGCAAGTCTTTATAAACTTCCCTTCCGGCTCCCTTAAAAAAAAGCAGCAAGTCTGGGGCAGGCAAACTCCAGGGACTGGTTGAACTGGCTGACTGTTTTCAAAACAAAACATACAAGCAATGTCACTTCAATAGAAGACTAAAGCCACCTGCTGTGTTGCTAGGTATTTTGATCCACGGACATCCTTGCAGCATGGCTGTTTGATCTTCCTACCAATAAATCAAGGTCAAAGACTACTGAAAAGAACAAAAAAGCTGATTTCCACTTGCCAGCATTTTAGGTCACCAGGAGTTTCTCTACCAGCATTCATCCTGCAGTCAGTAATAACTACTAAGCTGCCAGATCCTTATTTCCAGACTTTTTTTTTTTTTTTTCATACTCTGTAGAAAAATATCATACGGCTGGNTTTTAAATAAAAGTAGAAAAACTGCAGCTTTACCATGTAAACGGCCACTCAAAACTTCCTTAAATTCCATTTTATTTATGGATCTAATTCCACTAGTGAAATGTGGAATGGAATAGTAAGTCTCAAAGAATAGAATTTTAATTATGTTATATACTGCCTCTGCTTTAATTATGTAAAATAGTATTAAGTAACGAACTGTTTATGCATGAAGTAGATAATTAATACATCAAAAATTATTATGATAATTGGGTAATGGTGTCTTTTTAGCTCTCCCTCCTTCACCTCTTGAAACTCTCAACTGGAATAACAGCCGGAGAAATACCTGTTCTAGGCTGGGACAATGACGAATTACATTTTTCCCATTGATCTTTCAAACACAAAGCACTTGTTCTGAAGAACTGAATCAACAACCACACAGGCTTGGAGAGAGAGAAATGCATATTTCATTATGTCCCAAGTGTAATGTTTTTAGTAGCATTACAGGCACGACAAAAATGGAACAAAAACTGAACACGCATTTTGGCGTTCTCACTAGCCTCAACTCTAACTCTGTTACTGTTGTTCATCAGGAGTTTTTTCTAGAAGGGGGAAGAGTGTGAAACAAACTTGCTCACAATTTTTATCCTCTTTTGTGGAAATGATAAATTAAGCAATGAATTCGAACCCAACTGTTCTCAACTGACTTTCAATATATTCTTAACAGTAACTCACATTTATTACAATCCATAACAGCTCATATTTTTACTCCTAAAGTGATACAGGGCAACTAATACAGTGCCATCACCCAAAACGTATTTCTGGAAAATATTTAAAGAGTTTCAAATGTTTCACTTAGACTACTTGGCATCCCCACAGTTGGCCTTGTCCAACCGCGGCAGTCACGGCCCTTCTGGAGACCCTGGTCGGGCAGAGGCCCGCGGGGCGGTGTGCCAGCGCCCGAAGGCGCCGCGCACGAAGGAAGGCGCNCTGTAGAAAAATATGCTTAGGTTGGTTTGCTCTCACCAGAGTATGAAAGACACCGCAGCTGCAAGCTGGATACAGCCACCTTCTTCTGTTCTATGGAACAAATTTTCCTTTCTCAACGAATTATTGCTTGTTTAAACTTTAACAAATATTTAACTATGTTTCAGATAATAATCAGAAAAGAATGATCCAGTGGGAACAGGACTGACAAATAGCTGGCGCAAAAAGTCCTCCAGCACACTACCAACCATCTGTGGGCTATGTTCTACAGACCTTATTCATTCTTCTGCACAGAGCAGAATGTTTGCTTGAATTAATGACACATCCCCCTTCAGAAAAGTCTGCTTTAAAGGTTATTTAAAAAAATTACATTATCAGGGTTCTACAGTATCTTCTTTTGCCGGGAGAACATTATGTACTTAGTAAAGGGATTTTAAAGGTACTTTTTTCCCCAGGTGTCTAGTGCAACATAAATTTTGTTACCATAGAATTGACACAGCCTTTGCCCTGCACTCTCATCATCTTATTTTTTAAGTGTCAAAGTGACACTTTTAAAAGTGACTTTTTAAAAGTCAAGTGTGTGCAGAAGAGCATACTATGCTTAAATTCAAAAGTGAGCAGATATCTAATAGCTGCAGAGGGTACTATATCCTTTCCTTCTAACAAAGTCCTTGAAACAGAGAACTTCTTTTCATTTTTGATGTGAATGACAGAACCTCTTGAAGCTGTAGCTCCTCCAGGCACTATCATGACTACTGCAGTTTCTGGCGTCTCTCATTCTAAAACACAGAGTATTGCTGTTTTACAGGCAGGTATACTTGTGCTCTGTCTGGCAGCAAAAACTACATTAACCATGACTAAGTCATATGATTGCACAACTCCTTCCATGTAGTTGCATATATGAGGAAGTTCTTTAAATCACTGTTAAAAAAAAAGCCAACCAAAATAAAATGACAATTTTTTAAAATACTGTTTTTTCTGACCCATAAGGGATCTGATTCCTAAGACAATGAAAATCTTTAAATATTTGCCTGAACCCAAGAAACAATTGATTCTTGGAGTAACTACTCAGTATAAGCTGGGGGCCTGCATGGACCTACAACTATTTCATTATCTTCCATAAAATTTTCCATTTAAAGTTTCTGGAAAATGCATAGAACAATTTAAACATTTACAGAGGGCTTGTTTTCAGCTTCGCTGCTCATGCCTGAAGTAACATTTGTGGGAAGATACATCAGAGAAGGCTCCCACACTGCAGGAGTGCTACTTATTTATTTTTATACTGATAAAGAAACCTGTTCATCAGTATTCCTGTAGTTTATAAAGTCTCTCTCTCTCCAGAACACTTGTTTATTCAATACAGTATCATTAAACAGCTTTCAATATCTTTGACTTTAATGCAGAAAAAGTGGGTTCTGAGACAGAAAAAGAAGTTTTGTGTGTGCAAAGACCATACAACAAGATTCAATTCGGCAAAAGTCTTCAGTGACACAGTACTTTTCAAACACTACCCTAGATAGGAGACTATGTACCATTTCATGTTGAAACTACAGCATTCATTTGCACAGAAGAAGAACTATATAATACAATTCTTAATTTCTTATTTTTTATTTAACTGACTGGTACCAGTGGAAAAGTCTTCATTGCCCTTGAAACCTGACATTTCAGTCTTCAGCTCAAGGAATCTCTGATCTGAAAAAGCAAAAGCACTGTATCTACGAGAAAGGTATTTTTCCCTTCAAAACTTTGAGTTCTGTCTGTTGAACAGTTCATTTGAGCTGAAATGCTGCATTTTCATTTTCTTGGTAAAAAAAAAAAATGCAACTGAAATTAGGACTAAGTCACCTGGACCGAACCTGTGACAGTACCTTTAAATTTATTCAATAGCTTTGACCATTATGATCCTCTTGCCTTTAGCCCTCTCCTTCCTGACACTTTTCCCCAGTTACACTCTTAGATGCTGCAGCATTAAATAAAACAAGTCAAACATCAATCTCCCCCCTCCTTTTAAACAGTCTCCTAGAGTATACTCCTATCTTAGCCAGCACACTGAAGATTACATACCTTGTACAGTGAAGACCATTAATCTTGCCGTCAAGAGAAAATTCACAGCATGAAATTTAGTCATTGGGAAATAAAAGACTATTGCTGTACATCTGCTACAGGAGACAACAGGCACATCACCTAGAAAGCATGTTATTACCTCAGGGCTAAGCAATCCTATAGCACAACTGCAGGTAACAGTCCCTAGCAGGCAGAATTCCCTCACAGGCAGAGCTTCCTGGCTCCTCTCAGCCCGTCGTTTCGCGCCTGTCTCCAGGGCTGAGGTCCATTCACCAACTTCGGCAGGCTCGCAGAGATCACGTTTGCTTTCTGAAGCGCCGGGACGTGCCCAGTACTTACCACCACGGCTCCCCTGGACAAATCGCCTTGCACCCCCCCACCTAAGCCAGCAGTGCTCCCTGACCCACAGGAGGAAACGTTACCTGGATTTCTCTTGCGTGGTACACGATGATGAGCCCGAGCAGGATAATCGTGGAGAGGCTAATAAGGCATTTCAGAGCGAGGGAATACAGAGACTCCTGCAAGAGAAAGACAGCGCCGTTCCTCAGAGACCCACGCGCGGGGCCCTGTCGGCCCCAGCGCCTCGCCGGCCCG
>WBMY01007574.1:193097-213483 GCA_013397315.1 Donacobius atricapilla
AGCAGCGCCTCCGCCGCCGCCGCCCTGCAAAACACAGCGTCAGGCTCGCTCCCCGCCCGCCGCCCCGGGCCGCGGGGAGCTGCTGGAAGGGGCCGCGGCCGCGGCGCGGAGCGGGGAGCCCTCCCCGGCACATCCCGGGCCTGTCACGAAGGACGGGTGGGGGGACGCGCGGCTTCTGCCGGCTGCTCCTTCTTCCCTCAGCCGGAGGAGGGAGAGGCGCAGCCGGGGCGTGAGGCCAGCGGCAGCCGGGGTTGGTTCGGGGGCTGGAGCTGCTCCGCCGGGTCCGTAGGAGCTGTACCGTGGAACGGGACCGGTGCCGCTAAGTAGCTGCCCTCCGGCTCCGGCTCCCTGCCGCGCACTGCCGGCACAGTCCTGAAGTGGGTTGTCTGCTGCCATTTTGCCTTTCCCCTTTCTTTGCCTCCCAAGCCCCCACCGAGTAATTCGCTCTGGCAGCTCCATTAGGCAGAGCAATGACTGCACCAGGTAAATTCTCCTTTCTGCATTTATTTAAAGAAAGATTCTTTAAGAAAAGGATGAAAATGAGAAGTGATTTGCCTTGTTACAGACATGTCATCCCTGTCAACTAGGTAAGACTATAATAGGGAGGTTCTTCTTTTTTTTGCTTTTGGGGGGGATTTTTGTTTGTTTGTTTGTTTGTTTTCCCCAGCCAATACTTGAAAGCATAGAAGATTTCCTTACATCTTTAATTTCTCAGCAATGTAAACACAAAATTCGCCAAGCCTTTCTAGCATAAAAGCCTACACCCTTGTAATTGCTGTATCTCCTATGACATTCAATTTCCTTTGAAATCCTTAGATGAGTTGTAGATTAGAAAGGTGAGGGAGACAGTGTCATTAACAAAGTTTTTAAATATGCTTTGTTATAAAATTTTAAATAGTTAATTCCTAAACAAGACGTAGCTTTTAAAGCAAGCACACATATCACCCACACAATGAAACTACCCCCGCTATTGTAGTTAGTGTCATGGTTTACAATATAGATTAATTATTTAGAGACAGACCAAAATTCATTTATGTTATTTTGAAAAAAGCACACATAAGTGGGAATATATATGATACACAAAACCATAATGTCTTGTGATAAATAAAAATTTGTCTTACAACCAAGTTTTGAATAAAAATCCACATACATTTCATTGCATGAAGGATAAAATGCTTTTAAGTAACACAAAAGTGTATCTGGATGCTCAATATTGCACTAATTTTCCCTGAACACCAATGGCCAAGATAAAAGGTGCTTTTATTTTTAAGAATGAACAGGCTGTTTAATGCAGCTTCAGATACTCCATTTTCTTTTAAAAAACACAGTGCTGCAATTCTGTCTTACTGGTGCCATTTTGCCTGTTTTGAAATACACATGAATCTCAGGAATCTTTGAAAATTAAAACCCCGGGGAACCTGGACCTCTACTATTCTGTAAATAAAAGTCTTGCTGAAGCAAGCTTTCAAAATACATGTTTTGTAATCTAGTTAAAGATTAGATAGGCAAGGTTTCCTCTTTCCTTGGTTGTGCTTTGTCCTTAATTTTGCTTAAAGGTACTTTATTTTAAGCTTTCATTTTACCAGGAGATAAATTCTCATGACCTAATTTACCATGAAAAGCCTTTTAAGAAATTTGTAAATCTCTATGTTTTATTTAGAAATCACCAAGACTCTGTCCTGTAACTTCATCTACTCTGATCATGGAAGGTTGTGTTAGAATTGTGAAGAAAAAAAAATCTTTTTAAGGTCTTGTTATACTAAAATATCTGATATCTTGGTTCTGTGGGGAGACGACTGCAATTATTTTTCTAATTCATATATGGAAGTCACAAGTCCCAAATGTTATACATCTACTCCTGCTGTCCTGTTTATTTGTTGAAATGCAAGAACAATGATGGTACAAGCTTTTAGATCTTTAGTCTTCTTGCTTGGTAATTTCATTGAGTGAATAAAAAATGAATATTCCCATGTCTAACACAAGAGGTCATACTTATCACGCATCTTGTTAGAAAACTGATCAGCCAGCATTTCATTGTAGTTTCATTGTGCAGTTTGGGATATCTGATCACAATTTCAAGGTATAAAATCAGAATTGTGGAGTTTGCATTTCCAGAGCTAAATAGGTAAACCTTCCCTTCTGTGGCATGATTAATGAGAAAGAACAGAAATTAGCTACTTGTTCTATCTGACATTGCTAAAAAATTTTGAAGTTCATTTTCAAGGTTTTGTGTATTTGTTTTCACAAAAAAACCCCCTATTCTTCATTTGAACTGACTTGTTACATTCTTTCGTACCCCACATTAATTAGTGTATCAGCTCAGAACTGCTAAGTCATGCTAACATGGTAACAGTGAACACCTGTGAAAGAAACATTATCTGTTTGGGATAAAACTTTGGGGTTTTCCTCCCTTTTCATTGTATACTGGATGGAATTGCGCTTACTGATTGTCATAGGGCCTGTTTCTGCTGTGCCAAAAAGGTTTTACACGAGTGTGTCTACATGCATGTGCATGCACACCTTAATCTAAAGTAAGAGAGAAACAGTTACTGCAGATCTCACTTGATAATTGTGATTAATGGAGATACTCAAAGAACAGATTTTTTTTTTTCCCTAACCTGTCTAATTGCAAGAAGAAGATAAATAATGCCGAGCAGTATTGAGCAAAACTGTATTGACAACGGGACAGGAAACACAACAGAGACAAGAAAAATTAGATTTTTGAGAGGATAAAAACCACTATGAAATATTTGAAGTGACGTATATTGGCTGGTCATTTGAAAAGTTCACATAGCAACATCCAACAGAGATACAGCACTTACAGACTACAATAAAACATATTAGAAAGCTACTTTGGCTGTTACCCCATTGCTCCTACTAATGCCAAACTCTTGTTAAAATAACTGAGAATTCTGCACTTACAATAAGGTCAAAAATATAGAAAGACAGTAAACAAAAGGAAACAACATAGAGAAAAGAGAAAAGCCTAGGAAATTCTGTTTTCACAGCACCTAGGGTTTTTTAGAAAGCAGTAAAGGAAAATGCTTTGTCCACTTAAACAAACAAACAAAGCAAAACAACAACAACAACAACAACAGAACACCCCAAAGAAGCAACGAACAAGCATTGCAGAGCTCAGTATTAGACTGAAAGGTACCATTCAGTGAAAGCAGAGTCACAATAATAAAAACGGAGATAACACCAGCAGCAGTACATTAATATAAGATCTTTCAAGGGTATCTATACAGCAATAAAAATGAGACCATACCAAATGACTACAGTATAGCTGCTGAGATGATGGGCATGGAAACTAACCATATGAATGATGTGTGTAAATTATCTTTTCCATTCCATCTGGCAGGGCATTTACCCACCAGACACCTCTAACATTCTCCCAGCAATGCCTGGTGTCATGTAATTATATACCCTAACTGGAATACCACTTCTGCTGTACCTATGCTCATTTCAAAGGCCTTTCAATAACGTTCCACGTTAATAGGACAAGGAAAGTACTATGGCTCCATATAGACAATGCAATTATGGATGTGTGGAGGATGTGTCCTTTGCTCTTTCTAATTCTGATTTTATACAGTTTGACTGATCTGCACTTTCTTCTGTTTCTCCAGCAAGACCACCAATGAAAATGAAAGTTCACTCCAGTTTAAAACCTTCATTTGTAATCTGGGATATGTAGGATGTGGCACATAAGGACACTGGATTGACAACAGCTCTAAAACAGTAATGAAAGTTTTCAAGAATGGAAATGTCTTCATTCATAGGGATATAGCTTAAGAAATATCTAGAATTGCTGCATGCCCTTCCTCCAGTTAAGGGGCATTAAGGGATGGGGGTTTATTTTTTTTACTAAGAATTATTTTTTAAATACATACGGAAAATATTGAATGTGGTCCAAAAAATACCTGGTAAAAGTATTTCTTCACTTAATTCACTTTCCATCTTTTCTGGATATTTTTATAGTACTTGAAGGTCACACAAATGACTCTATTTCTTGCATCTGCTTTTTTGTCATTATCAAGGGATACTGCCACCTTTAAAGAATTTCTTAGCTAGCTAAATGTATCAACATTAATACTGTTTTAGCCAGCTGATACAGGGGCTCAGCATGCGACTCTTAGGTTATGTTTAATCAGACTGCCTTTTATTATTCTCACAAATTGCTGCTTTGTAACAGAATTCAGATAACTCTGTACAATTACTATCTTAATGCAGATTTTTCTATTTTAGCTCATGCAAGAGCACAGAGTGACTTTTAGTGTGTATGGGATTATCAAGTGTAAGAATTTAACTGTGCAGAATATAGTTTTGGTAGCATTTTGACTTGTCAAATCCAGTGAGACAGCGCTTACATCTAAATATATGATTCTATATTTCAGAGGTGAATGTTAGCCATGCTTTTTCTCTCAATAAAAGATGTCATTTTTGATTCATGTAGCAATTGGTACTAAATAATTAAATATGCCCATATTTTAAAAATAATGTTTGTTTGTTTGGTTTTTGTTTGTTTGCTTTATTGGTACTTTATCATCAGTGCTCCATTTAGATTTAAGAACAGAATTGCTATAGATTTGCATTGGTTTTGCTCTGTTTGGAAGGTTCCTTCAAGGTTACTTAATAACAGGTTCACTTATTGGCTGTAAAATGTGAAAGATGCAGGATGCTTTTATCAGGTGTGTAAGAGTGCTTTCAAATTAGTGATAGGTTCTTCCAGTCAGTAGCCCTCACAATTCAAAACATATATAAAAGGTAGAGTTGCTTCTTTGTGTTTACTGTGACATTTTTTGTTTGTTTCTGCAATTCAGATACCCTGAAAGACTGCAATTTCCACAGCACACTCAAATCTCTTTTCAGTGAAGTCTGTTAGTTTATTGCTGTCATCATCACACCTAAAGTTTTTTGGATGTGCTCATAGTACACACAAATATCAATGTATGTTGTGGTCCAGCTTGCAGAAATCATCTTTTAACAAGGTGGAAAGTTTATGTACTTGCAGAACAAATGGAAGCAGGGAAAAGATGAAAGCAGATGTTCAATTTTGTTACCTGCAGTTACACTTCCTACTTAATATACACTTGATTGTATTTGTGTGCTTGTTTTTCTGATTTATGAGATGGCTGGTTTGGGAAGTGAGTTTGGGAAGAGGAGCAAGGCATTTGCTGAGGGAAGAGCATCTCCTTCCTTCCTAGGTAGCTAGGTCTGCAGTGCTTCCTTTTCTCCCTCCTCTACCTTTCACATTACCCCTCCTTCTCACCCTCCCCTGCTGCAAAGGAAACAAGACACTTAGGTTACTTGAGAGCACTTCTGGGTGAGGTGGTAGAAGACAAGGAAGCATTTATCAAAGTAGGGAGTTACTCAAACAGCCTCTGCTTCTAGCTGTCTCTGTCTGGATAAGCTGTACGATTAAACAACTATTTGAAGTGATATTCCAGAATTTGATGGGAAGTTTTATAAAATTTGCATTCCCTGAAGTATAATTCTTCTCATTTCTCTACTTTATCCCATATTTCAATATTATTCAACCAAAAGTTTGCTGGTTTTGACGAAAAGACTAGACAATTTTAGTTATTAAAACTAATTTTAAAGTGAAAGGGCTTAGGACTTCAGTGCTGGTTTCAGCTGGGGAAGAGTTAATTTTCTTCACAGTGGCTGTATTTTGGACCTGTGTTGAACACAGGGTTAATAATTATAGAGATGTTTTGTTATTGCTGAGCTGGGCTTACACAGAGCCAAGGCCTTTTCTGCTGTTTGTACTTCCACACTGGTGAGGAAGTTGGTGGTGCATGAGAGGCTGGGAGGAGACTCAGGTGACCCCAGCTGACCACAGATTTCCAGACCATGTGACATCATGCTCACTACATAAAGCTGAGGGGAAGAAAGAGGAAGGGGGAACATTTGGAGTGATGACGTTTGTCTTCCCAAGCAAGCTACACATGAGGGCCCTGCTCTCCTGGAGATGGCTGGACACCTGCCTGTCTGTGGGGAGCAGTGAAATAATTCCTTTTCTTGCTTTCCTTGAGTGCATGGATTTTGTTTTCCATATACAGTATCTATATCTCAACCTATGAGTATCCTGGCTTTTACCTTTCCCAGTCTCTTCCTGATCTCTCTGGTGGGGAAGTGAGTGAGCAGCTGCCAGGGGCTTATTGGCTGGCTGGGGTTAAACCACAACAATTTTTTCACATGAAATCCTACCCTATTCAGAAAATAGAATTTCAATAGAACTAAAATTAGGTCCTTCCAGATGGATAAAAGGTGTCTCTGAAACCCAATGTATGACATTAGTAGCTCTTGTATTAGCAAAGGGACATTTAAAAATATGTATAACACAGTAGACTGCTTTTAAAAGTTTGGATAACTAGAAAATTTCTCAACAGAAAAACTGCTTTTTAAAAATTATTATTCTGCACATCTTCACACATTCAAAATATATTCTACATTAGAGCAGTCTGATGCAAACATGCAAAATATGTGGACAGTCTGGTTTCTTCACCCTGACCAGTATTTTAGATTCTTTATCTTTGCAGAAGATCAAAACCAAGTTCAAAGTGGAAAAGATCTTCCTGTTATGAAATCTCTGCTGTTACTGTTACAAAGTATGACCTGAAAGTTCTTTCTCAGAAAATTTTACTAATATTGAATATTTATCAGTGCTCAAGCTGATCTGAATAAAACTAGCTTTTTTTTTTTCTCACTGTCCTCTAGAGTAGAAACCCCTGATAGTAGGAATCCATTTTCCCCTTTGTGATCATTACTGCAGGATGATCAGAGTACATAGATAAGAGATCTTCCTGTACTGTCTCAGGGAACAGGCAGTGCAAGTGACAGTGTTGAGAGCAACAAGTCGTCAAAGCATTACACAATACTTGGCAATGAAAAGTCTTTTCAAGAATGGAATTCCAGTATTCAGCAAGTCATATTCTCTGAAGGATGGAGAGACAACATCTACATGCACCTCCATGTACCTTGTTTCTAGGCCCTTGATGCCCATTCTAGAGTTTGGGGATATGAATTGCAGGGTTTAGCAACCCAGTGTGCAGAGCTTCAGCTAGTCAGAAGTGTGAACAGAGGACAGGGACACGGTCACAAACCCAACACTTAACCAATGGTTCTATTCAGAACTCACTTCAGATGGGGTAAGAGCATAATGTTTTCCTTTAAATACCATCAGCCATTGTGTTTGCCTCTTAAATGTAAAGTGCATGTATCTGAGTGTTCTTCATTTAAACACAGGAGAGAAGAAAAAGTTGTTTTCTTTTCTGCCAGCCTGAATGAACTCCATCTCAGAGAGCAGGTCCTAAAAATCAAGCTGTGTCGTAGTTGAAGGAAGAAGCAACCAATCTCATCCCCTTACTATCATCTACTTATAAAATTTGAGATGATTCACTGGGTCACTGAGCAGGAAAGTACACAAGACACATGTCTAGGAAAAAATTACTCACTCTTTTCTAGGAACAGGAACAAACGCCCCCACCCTCCCCAGGAGGTGCAGAAAGGCCCTTTAACAGGCTCCTCTCCAAAAGCCGTGTGCATATACTCACCAAACTGCAGCAACATCTAGTGCTGTCCTCTTTGGAGGAGCCACAGGAGCCAGCTGGCCATTTCCAGACTTTCTCATGATCAGGTTTCTATGTCTGCTTCAGTGCTTCATCAACATTGCAATGTTCAGGGAAGCACACACTTTGAACTCCAGATCCTAAAGCTACTTTCAGAATTGCCCTGAAATTTTGAGGCTTGTGTGGTATTTGCTAGAAATTTCTGACAATCTCTGGGAGTTGATTCTGATGTTCAAAGATTGCTTATACTTTAAAACATGCCACCTCTAGTCACTGTTATTCTTGTATGTTAAATTCAGCATTTCATCTCTCCTGTTAGCTATGTTGGAAAAGGAGGATTCACTACAAGCTAATGCCACCAAATTCACTTGTCATTCAGCTAATATACATATGTCAGTTTGGATGAGTTTTTGCCCTGCTGCCCTTCTCATGCACATATTATAAAACTGACAGGACAGTTTTTCCAAGAGGTGGAGCTGCTATATGGCTGCTAGTCTAAAACAATTTTAAGTCTCTGTATGCACTGTTTACTTACTCTGAAAAGCCACTTCAGCTTTGGCAATTTCTTTTTCAGCTTCACCAGGATCTTTATGAATTGTGCTCTATGTGCATGTTTTGCATAACAGAAAAAGGGAAAAATGCCTTATATTTGCCTCAAATAGCCACAAAATTTATTTACAATGTGAAATGTGGCATTAATGGAAAAAAAACCCCACATTATAAAAAAGTTTCTCTACATTTATTCACAAAAATAAATCAGTAAAGGCCATCTCTGCTTTCACAAACAATCAGCTGTTAAGCAGTGCTTCCATGTCATGCCCTTTTCATGTTCCCTTCTGTGTATGAGGATTAGAACAGAAGTATTTGCATGTCCCCTTATGAGGCTATTAAATTTAATGTTAAACAGGAGAAATTGAAGAGTGCATTCAGGCCTTCAAGGTCTGGCAGCTAAGACTTGCAGGTGAACAGTGTCCTTTCTTCTCCTGCACTGATGAATAGCTATCTGATGCACAAAAATACCAAAAGGGTGGCACAAGAATGTCTCTGCTTAGACCACTTTATGCTGCCCTGTGGGGCTGGATTGCCCAAACAAATGCAGAAGTTTACAAGGTTCTGGGTGGCTTAGTCTAGCAGTAGGATTACCAAATAAGAAGAGCATAAGGACACCTACTATGAAATTATGTGTTTATTTATTTCCTTTTATTTGCAACCGCAAAACCTCTTTCAGTTTCTGGTTTCATCAGGGATTAAAAAGAATTCTTAAACCTATTTTGGTGTGAACCTAAATTACCTAATTACTCTGTGGAAAATAAAATAATCAGGTTTTCTACTTCTAGCCTAGTTCAGCTGTTTTGAGAGTAATGCTTTTGTTTCTACAGGCAAGTATTTGCACAGATATGTATGCCAACATGTATACAGACATGTATTGTGCAGCTGTATATGCCAGCTAACATTTACTCATGTCTTTCTACAGAAGTGTCTGTTTGCACAAGAAAATGTATATTTTGTAGTCATAGTCCAAAGGCTTACTTTTGGAAACTGTCCTAGAAGACAGTGGCAAATGTAATTGCAGATTCTACCTGAGGATGATAGATCAACAGCAAGTGAAATATAGGAGGCATTAATAAAAAGACATACAATTATATAGGTGTAATTTTCTAATGAAATGTAGTGATTTACATTTGCAGAAGGGTGGACACTTTTGGTAGGCATAAACTCTGCCAGTATGTTTGTATCTACATGTGTAATTATGTAGTAACAGGGCTGCAGGCAGGCTGGGAAGTTGGGTGCTAAACCACTGGAAGTGATTCCACAGTCATACACTGGAGGGAAGAGTATCATTTCTATTTATTATGATGCAAAGAGTGAATTTGTGTGAAAATGTCCCCTAGTGTGCTCATGAACAATTTCTTTGTAAGCAGGTAAAATCCATTCAAGTAGAGCAGTATTGCTTACTGGTCTCTGATCTGTAGTATGAAAGTGACTCAAGGCAGCAAAGCTAGAAAGGAAAACAAGTCACTGTGAACTAATTAGTGGGACTATAGAGATGAACTATGTGAGGTGGGAAGAATTGTAATGAGGGATAAAAGAACCTGCGATTCCTAAATAGATGTGACAGCAGATGTTTAAAAAAATACCAGACACAGGGTTTGAAAAGTGTGGTTAAAAGAAGGAGAGGTGATGTTTTGGCCAGAAATACAATGCAAATACAAAAAACAATTGTCTCAATTTGAGTGTCACCATATCTGAATTTCTTGAAATGCAAAAATGTCAGTAATTAAATGCCAGTGTTAAATTCTGGGAACACATTTTATCTATGTAGAATACAAATACCATTTTGGCCTAACTCCTGAGTGGTGAAAACTGGCTTTCTGGTAAAAAGTACTTACTCTTTTAAGAATAGTCCTACTAGTGCAAATATCTTGTCATTTTTACAAGCTTGATATAAATGCTCAGCAGATGCTGGAGATGGCTGACATGTCCTTCCTCTCAGCTACAGAAAGCATATAAGGCCTGTGAGCACCAGGGCTGCCCCTCTTTGTAAACTGTGAGGAGAAGGCAGTGCCCAGACCCCAAGTTTAGGAGAGTATCCTATCCCTGATAGGAGCTAATCGGAAATTTGGTATATGGACAGTGCTCAGGACCTGACAGTAGATAAAGGGACAGTCCATTCCCTGAGTTTAAGTGCTGGTGTTTGGCATGACTGGATCGGTCAATGTGGAGCAAGGAAGCAGCTTTGCTTCTGGTAGGAGCCCCTTTCAAGCGTGCCTCCAGTATGCAGCAGGCTGACAAGGCTGCGCAGACCTGTCTGGCCTCAGATGAATGCTGTAGCATTTTTGGCAGCGATTGCTATGAGATAATAGGTTGGATCCCTCTTTCAGGGTCTCTAATTTGAAACACTAGTTATAAATCTCCATTGATAGCCCATCCACCTTCTAATCTCTCTGACCTTAGAGATCAGACTCACCAAGATAGGAATTTGTAAAGGTTCACATTTTAGAAAAAATAAAAACTATTCATTATAAATTTTCAATAATCTTGTTTCTAATATTTCATTTATTTGCTGCAAATTTTCCTGATAAGAGAAAGAAGACAAGTCTTATTCCTTTTGTTCTTGTTGCATTTTATTTTTAGGTCCTTTTATTTAAAAACCTCCTATTTTTATAACGTATTTTACAAGAGAAGGCCGCTCCAAAAAGTCAAGAAGTGAAAAGTCCACGTAGCTTTTTCTTTCAAAAATGTTTTCTATATCTGGCCAATGGAAATTATCCATTTCTTAGCGACCTTTAAAACTGAAACACCCTTCTTGACAAGGAATGTCTAGGACAGCATTTCAAAGCAGATCACTACTGCAGTGTCTTCAAAATTATTAAGCTATTCTTGTTATTCTTCATCTTATTATTTTTATATACATCTTTATCTGTGACATCATACTGAAGCTGTTCACTGAGTTACCTGCAGTGATGTCTAATACTCCTACCTTAGGTGACACTGTAAAAGAGCATTAAAAATTCTTCATTTATTGCTACATTACAGCAGTAGTTTCCTAAGGTTCCTAGTTTTATGTCATTTGTTAAAACCAAGCTTATCTCCAAAGTCCAAGCAAAGAACACTGGATTAGTAATGATGAGGTCACTCTTTGACATCCTCTAGCCTGTTAAAGCTTGAGCAAAGATTAACCTAGCTTGCTTTTCTAGAGGCTTGTGAATGCTCATGTTTTTCTAAAAGTACTTGTCACAGAGCACTGCAGTCAAGGGGACAGATTTGATTCTGTTATACCTGTGAAGAATATGACTCAGGTACTCTGCAAGTTATGTCAAACTCTTGGAGGTGGTGTGAGAGATCTTTTGCAACTTCTTGACTGATATATTTTGCCAAACTCACCATTATATCAGGTGCTTAGGAATTCTGAAAATGAAGTCAATTACTATTTTGCTAACAGATTTGGTATTCTTTCTTATTTCTAGTACAAGACTTTATTTTTCAATAGAAGACAGGAGAAAAGTATTCCAGGCCTGAAGAAAATAGTGTCACAGTGCAAATGCACATTCAGGTGGTTCCCCTGAGTGTAAAGACTCTTTCTAAATTAATATCAATAAGATACATTATAAATAGATTACTGGAATTAAGCTAATTCAGGAAGATAGAAAATATAATAAAGCAGGCATTTAATAATGAAATCAGATGCCCTGGGAAACTGGAGAGTACTTTCTCAGTAACAATATCACAGTGGACACAAAAAGCCATGCTAGATGAGAAGAATTTTCACAGAGAAATTTGAAGACAAATTTGAAGAGAAATGTGAACTCTGCACAATATTGCTGAGTTTGCCCAACTGCTGTGGTGCTTTTGTGTTTCTGTGTAAAGAAATTTCATAAATGTATTTGCTGTGTGAACTTGTTCATGAATGAAACAGACAAGGGGATTCAAAGCATGAGACTATGTCTACTTTTTACAGGAAGCAAATCCTTAGTTTGGTTTGTATAGTTGCTTTCTAGGAATCTCCAGGAATAGAATTATCTGATAACAATTTTGTGTAATTCTTGAAATTTCTTATGCTAAAGTCATCCCTTTAAATCTATTTTACTGGAGAGAATCCTGCTCATTTTGACAAGCTGAATAAATTTGAAAGAATGAGATTAGTGATTAATCCCAGAATATGAAGGAATGAGATGACAAGAAAAAAAAACAACAATAGGCATTTAACTCTAAATATGCAATTAATTAATAAACATTTTTCACCACGGGTCCTGCATGTAGAAATAATGTTTATTGCAATAGTGTTTCCAGTTGATCATGGAGGTAAAGATCCACATTTTACAATAATATAAGTAAACTTATTCTTGTTTGAAAAGTAGAATATCAGCATTTTTGGAACTTGATTAAAAAACCCTTTTGAGTTGTCCTAATTTTCTCTGAATCCCTGCATGCCTGGAATATCTCAAGAGTGAAGTGTTTAAGAGGTGATTTTTAGCCACTAAATTGCCCATCTCCTCTTAGTTCTTTTCAGTGAACCAAAGGAGCACTAATATATGACCAAACTGGGATAAAGACCTAATAATAATCCAGATACTTGAGAAATGATAAAATATCAGAGAAGCACACAAGACCACTGGCAAAAGAAGGAACTACTAGAAGAGAATCCAAATTAGGATTAGTTTGCAATCTTTGTTATCTTTGTAACTGTATTTTCTTAATTTTAGAATTTAATTTGAAAAGGTGCTCATTTAGGGCAAGTATTATGTATCCTAGAACACCTTTCTCATTTCAGGCTTTGCCTCTTATGAGTAACTACTCAGTAGCTTGCATACTGTAAGTTTCTGCTTCCAGATTATTTCCTAGTAGATGGATTTCTTAACCATGGTTTACACTGTCTCTCACCTGAGTATATTTTGACAATAATTTCATAAAATTAGGAACTCTATTATTCTAGGACATAAATGATATGTACTTAAAATTGTTAACCAGTAAAAATCCTCATTCATGAATCCAGACCTTGCTCCACAGGGCATCACTTGACCTCTGTGACCTGAATTAGAGGTTCCAAAGCTGTGCACCACATCAGCAGTAGTTGCAGATGCTGCATTTCTCAGCACTATAACTGTTCTTGGGTGTCTAGCTACTAAAATAATAGGGACTCTTTACCTGCTCATTATGACTTGAAATTTTACCTAATATACTTGAAGTGATATATATATATTAATGTGATAGATACAAATCATCTTACTATAAAATAGAGAAGCAACACCTGAACAAAAGCTAGCCAGCAGGCAACTGCTCTGTGAGGGACAATGGCACTTCAGGTAACTGAGATACAACCATATAGTACCTAAGACAGATCCCACATCCAAATGGTTTCCTGGGGCACAGATTTCATCACTGCTTCCTGTAAAAATGGAGAGGAGTTGAAGAAAGAACAAACAGGATGCAGGAGTGCCCGTGCAATGTTTCACCTGCTCAGCACATGCCCAAGTCGCAGAACAAATAGGGTCAATATCTCCTTCTACTTGAGTTTTAATGTGCATCTCCTAGCTCTATGCTTTAGCCACTAGCCTATAGGGGTTTCTGAAATAATGGAATGAACTTTAAACACTCATTAGTACAGGGACTGGAATCCAGGTTTCCAAGTCCCAAATTACTTTGTCAGCCATTAGTCTGAGGAGCTTTGCGGTGGCTATTTAATTATTCTGTTCAACAGTAAGAGTAATTGAAAAAAACTTACCCTATATTCTGGCAATTAGCAATCCTCCTCAGAGCAATTTAAAATTTTATCACACAGAAGAGATCTATAGCATGCTTTTTCACATGCTAGGGACACTTCTGTTTCCTAAGATTATTAAAGAAGTGAATTTGTGTAAACAGGCAGCAACACCTCTGGTTTGAAGAGAGCAGTGAGGGAAGGAAAGAAATTATATCACAGGTTGCAAAAAAGTCCAGTGGAGTTGGCCATGATGGTGAGACAAAGGTAGAAAAAATATTTAAAATCAGTTCTAGGCAGATACAGACATAAGCTGGGTGCTTAGCTGATCATTACATGTAGATTTTAGTCCTGGGCATTCCCAAAAACAAATGACATGAGAATTTGGCTACTAGAAGGGAAAACATCTATATAATCAAGTAGCAGATACGATAAAGACCTCAAAGCCTTGAATCCTGATCTTACATCTTTCACCAAGTACCCCATAAAGAAGAGAAAGCCTGAATGCCAAACCTATATTGATTTTGCAGTAAAAGAGGATATAGTAAAAAAAAAAACAAAGGAGGAAATATCAGCCAGTATTTATAAATGCATTTCAATATGAAGTGAAGTAGCTGAATTGCTAACTGCAGAATATTTAACATCTTGCTAAAGTCTACGTCAACACCAGACAGCTGGGAAATGGCTAATACAGTGTGAAGGTTCCTGGGAAGATAAGTGACACTACAGACCAGTAAACCTGATGTTAGAACTGCAAAAATGAGTAAGAATTATGTTAAAAGATAGTACATACTTGGGTTGATATGTGTTTGGGAAAGATTCAAATATTTTTTTCTTCCCCTTCGGCAGACATCCTATCTAAAGATTCAGTGAATTTCCTTGATGAAGTCAACACAATGACATTAACAAGGGGCAAGCATTTAATATATCTGGATTTTCAAAATCTGTAGAGCACTCTGAAATAAAGTTGTCTTTTCAGTAAATAATCATTTACATTTTTACCCAATCATAATTTTTTTCTTAAATGTTAAAATAGACTTCCACGTG
This sequence comes from Donacobius atricapilla, assembly GCA_013397315.1. Lineage (NCBI taxonomy): Eukaryota > Metazoa > Chordata > Aves > Passeriformes > Mimidae > Donacobius > Donacobius atricapilla. Next base: position 207,915 of record WBMY01007574.1, read on the forward strand.
ACAAGAGCACAAAAGTAAAATTTACTTTATGATTGAGTGAAGCAAAATACCAGGTCATTTCATCAAAGCATTTCACACTCATTGAGTTCAACGCTAGGGGTTTTTTGCTCTGTATAAACACTTCCTGATTTTACCTCTAAGTACTAAGAGGATGCATAGTATCCCTGACAATCTTACTGCTGTTGCATCAAAGCCCTACTGTAAATAAATAAAACAAAGGAAAATGACAGCTGAATATGAAAAAATTGCAGTAAAATCCAGCATATTTTTCTTTTTCCTGCTTTAAGGGTGTGAGTCATGGCAGGAAAACCTCTGCTAATGTTACTAGTTCACTAGTCAGTGGGCAAACAGAGAGACTCCTCCAGCAAACCACCCAGGTAAATAAATACTGAAAAAGATTTTTTTGCTTGGATTTTAGAGGAAGACTTTCCACATGACTGAATTAGCTGGATAACAGAGCAATTCAATTTTAAAGTAAAACATAGACAGGTTTTTTTCAAAAGTGATAGTTTTATCAAGAGTGAGACACATAAAGGTTTCCTCTCCTCTTTACATAGAAGTAGTTTGAGTTTTATACCTAACTATAGGCAGTTGCACACTGATTTAATTTAAAAAACCCAAGGCAATGGAGGTTGGAGGGTCTAAGGTCCTTGAATCACTTTTTAACTGACAGCTGGTCAATAATTTTTATGCAACATTTTTCTTCACCTTTCCAAAAGGAATCTTATGCCTAACATTCGTTTTTCATGGGGAGAAAAAAATCTCAAATTTTTAATTTATATTACATATAAATAATGTTGCTTATCTCAGCCTTCAAAAGGTAAAAAAAGTAAAGAACTGTAGAAACCAAGCTTCAGCATTTGCAGCTGGACTATATATAGCCGATCTATAAATATATAGGACATTGTTTTGTGTTCACTTTAGTTTTTTGTTCTTCCTCACATGGCTAAGCCAAAGAGAAAAAAAAAATCTATTTTAGGTTTAGTTACAGCTTTTGCAGCATACAGTACTGTGAAAAAGGTGTCTTTCTACTTCAAAATTGCTTCCCACAATATTTGTACTTTGCAGATGAGTTACAAAGGATTTGATTTTAACTTAAGGGAGAGTGGTTGAAAAATTCTGAGGCACCAAAGAACTGAATAATTCTTCTAGCTCTCTTCTTAATAAATTAAATTGGGATCTAGATAACACAGTATGGTGTAATCCCATCATACCTATATGCATACCTTATATTCATTCTCGTAATTCATCAGTGTGCTTCCTCATAAGCACTTTGCTAAAGAACCTAATTTTTCTATATCTCCTGAAATAATGAATTAATTTATTTCAGAAATGAGTTTAAAAGTTGGCTCTGTAAATTCTTGATAGACATGCTTGACACTTTAAACAGCATCTTGGTTTCGGAAGTTGCTGGAAATCCAGTCTCAAGTATCACACCTTGAAAATATTTGAAATCACCAAAAGCAGTGTTTCCAAAGTCATTACAGGCCTGTGAAGGTCTTGGACTTTTACCTGTTCTATGTAATGACTGCTGATGCCAGCAGAAATACCAGTCCCTGTAGAAAATCCTTATTAGAACTATGTTTAAGCCTTCTTTTTAGTTCACTGTTTTCTGAAGCACATAAGACAAATTCCTTACTTGAAAATCAAATATTCAGTAGGATCAAATGCCTATATGAGTAAGTAAAAGGATATTAATTCCATCAGATGCTTAATCAAACCTCTGTATAGAGTGGTATCAGCTGCTGTACTCTCTCTGTCACATTTAGCATGTGATGTCATGAAGCCACTCTGGTGTCCCAGTTTTGAGCACTGCAAAAACTTTGTTTTGAGGTAGGGGAATTAGCCTTATAGCACTTAGGCTTCCAGTGCAGATGCTGTTTCCCAAAGAGGTACTATAAGAGCTTGCTAATAGGTAAACACAAGTGTGAAAATATACAATATATGTGTTCGTCTTCCCCAGGTTACTAAGCAGAGGAAAATATCTCTCTCCAGTTAAGAACCCTGAACCTCTCCTGAACACGCCAGTATAGAACACAGCCAGAAACAGCATCTTCCCTCCTGCATCATAGTCTAGGAATTAGAAATTCATCTTCTACCTTTTGGAAACCCTCCCAGAATAATATTTTACTGTCTGTGTCTCTCTCCAGCCAAAGCATTGAATAAAGTCTTTGAGAAAGAAAAAAGTAAGGAGCATGACTATACAGTCTCTTCAGTATTCAGTGGGACAGGGATTCCTGCTGTCCAGGACTCTGATATTTGTCCTATACCAGTCCAGAGCATCACCTCCATTACCTCTTTCAGCTGTGCTAGGGAGACAGCAATGCCTGTGGTTATTGCATTTCACAAGAACTGCAGTCCTCTAGATTTTGTGCAATATGTGCTGTATGAAAGCCTACCAGATCACTGCCTCAAAGACATTGATGTGGTAACGTCTAATTTCTGTGTCCAAGTGAGATTATATGTTAACTGTACAGCAAAGGTACAACAGTGTTTTCTAGTGCAGGAAACTATTAGAGTAAGAAGCTAAAGGTCCTGTAGATTAGAATTAAATGGATCCCAGAAGGTCTCCCAGATGAAAGTGAATGTTTGTGAATACTTATCATATTTTCACTATTGCTTTCAGGTGGCTAAGGAGAAGAGGGGATATAAAAATTTCCTTCATTTTGTATGCCTATGTATCCTGTGTATCAACACAGCAGCAAAGCACAGCTGCAATCTTAAACTCCCTTGTGTTACCACTCCTTGGCATGCCCACGTTGTTCTAGTGATTCAGTCTGTCTACATTTCCCTTGTGATTGGTCCCTAATAAGAAAGAAAACACAAAATATTCATGGCTCATTTTAGGTCTCTTATCCGTAATTCATTAACAAAAGCTTTAGGGTTTTGTAAAATGTGTTTATTGGACTCTGGTGAGATGGCTAGCAGTAAAAAATTTTTCTGTCTTTGTTCATGTAGTATGTCCCTGGGTTGAATTTTAATTATTTATACATATTTGAGTATATTTAGCCTTTTTCTTTTTCCTCACTAGAGTTGTGTATCTGTTAATGTGATAGATACAAATTGAATAGGTGAAATTGTTGAGAGTACATTACTTTGACCTAGGAAGAACAAATTTTTTATTCAGTCAGTTCAGGAATGTCCCATGGTGTTGTTTCTTGTACTTACTGTCTCAAGGCAGAAAAAACAAGCCCAAGGCTGTCTTACCCATTAGTGCTAAAATGCCAAGAATCTCACTGCTCGCCAAGGCTTCTGTCTCAGTCAAGCATTGTCTTCCAGGCATGATAATTTTTAAAGAAATTTTAAAGCCACAATTTTTAAAGAAAACAAAATTCACTGGACCCACAATAAGTTGAGAATCTGAGGAGAGAAGTGGGGGCTGTTGGTATTGGTTTTTTTTTTTTCTTTTTTTTTGATAGACAATTACAGCAAATGCATTTTAAATTTTCAGTAAATAAATAATACTAGCTTGAATACATATATTAGCAATTTTTGAAATAGACTATATATAGACTCTATATTATCAGCTTCAGAAATTACTTTTTCATTTTGGTAAAATAATTGAACCTTATTATCATCACCAAATTGGTAAAGTATGTTTCTTGTTTTCTTTGGTATAAAGGTTTGGTGTCTTCTGATGTTTAGTCAGGTGTGCCATCGCTACAGGCAGATATGAATCACTATAAATATGTGAAAGCCAAAGAACGTGCTTACTTAATGAAACTTTATGAAGAGAGAGAAGTATGTAAAAAGTTAGAGCATCATTCATCTGAATGATTTATTTGTGTGTTGCTTTGGAAGAAACAAGTTGCAGTACCAGTTAATAGAGAACTGCATAGCAAAGACTAGCAATGTATTTTCAATGCATGGAAATGGTTGTTAACAGCAGAGAATTGCACAACACTGAAGTGATTCAGCTAGAGAAATTTGGTTGACTTTGGGACAGACGCTGATGAGGTGAATTTATGCTTCTTTATCCTGCGATATTTCAGCACTCTTCTCTGTAACAAGTCTCTTAGAAAAATACTCTTGCCTCAGCACACAGCCAGAACACAGGTGTGCCCTAACCACTGACCCTCACCTGGTACTTCACACAGAAATACAGCTTTCTTCTCAGCTCTGTTGCCCCTCAATTCATGAAATAGAAGTGTTTTTACATCATCTGCAAGGACATTGTAATTTCCATTTTTCCGTTATCTGCTTTAGCACAGCCAGACATTTTTCTGCCTGTGCGCCAGTCCCATCTCACCTTCTTACAACATTATTATTTACAGTCTGTAAACTGCAGAAACAGTGCAGCTACATTGTTCTTGTCTCAAGACCTGGGCAGCTTGTTCCTAGTGCAACATACAGTCCTCGCACATGAGAGAACAGAGCGTGGCTACTGTAGTATGTGAACAGTCCACTCCCTTTTCTTCATCTACAGTAAGATCACTGGAACAACAAACTTGTTGGAGGTCACGAAGACACTTTTCAGCCTGAAAAGATCCTGTGATTTTTTTTTTCATTGCCATCACTGCATATTTTGCTATGCTAGCAAGGATGTTATGGTTCAAACCCTGTCTGTCAGGCCTATGTGATTAATCACAATATGAGCTAAACCTTGAATTAGGCTGAACACTTGAAAATATGATTCATTACATCTTATTAAAATCAGTGTTTGTAGTATTCATTAATTTAAATGATAGAGTTCAGTACCTTTCATGAATAAAGGTGGATTTGACCCGAGGTATTTGCCCCTAAAATAAAGTCAAATATAAACAGATTAAACTAAATATCATCCAACCTGTAGAGTCCTAGATAGATAAATATTTAGAGGTATGAATTACTACTGTGTTCAACCATTCCCCTAAACCATTACAATGTGATAAAAATGAAGCATTTTTGCCCGTCAGTTAATTCTTCTAAACTTAAAATAAACTAAAACAGTTTGGGATTTTATTTGATAACATAGTGTAAAGAATAAATATTTGCATAAACAAATAAACACAGGGCTCAACCACCATCATTCCAACATAATCAGGCTGTTTCTGATCAGAAGCAAAATATCAGAACTGCCTTACTTGGCAAGCTCCCTTCTGCAAGGAGATAGACTCATACAAAACTTTCATATGTTCCCTGAGTTTCTGCGTGCATTTTTTTACAATTAAAGACTTCATTTTTTAGCCATAGCATTCTGTTTTCTCAAATGTCTGTTGCTTCTGCATTTATATTACATAGGTTTCAGATTTCATTCTTTGTTACTCTACAATCATTGGCTTTCCATTCAGGCATATAAAGCATTGCATGCAAGTACGCATGAAGGGAGCTAAGAAAGTCTTCATATTATCTGTTAATAAACAAATAAGTATTTACCCTGGAGTGGAACTATGAACATGATCAACTGCCTTATTATATGACTGTATGGTAGCCATCCTAGAAGGAGTATTCAAATCATTATACATCTACTGCCCTTTAATGATATTTTGAGAATTTTTTCAAGTAGGTGCTCTTTAAAAAGTATAGTAAGTAATATATTTATTTCTTTTTTGAAAGAAGGAAGGAAGGAAGGAAGGAAGGAAGGAAGGAA
>WBMY01007574.1:213651-241416 GCA_013397315.1 Donacobius atricapilla
TACTGGAGACCCTTGTCCAGACAAGACAACCCACTACACTGTAAGATTCTGGAGGAATAGTCACATCTCCCACTTACAGAAGTGAAATGGAGATTTCATTTAATATTGATCCAGACTGAATATTTATGTCTACAACCCCTTTCCCCCCTCCCCAACCCCTGACTCTCCTGCTCCTTTTTAATAAGATAATTCTAGTTGGCACTAGGCTTGGGAGGGATTAACACATGAAGCTCGGTCTGATATCCTTAGACTTGAATTATTTTCTAGAATGGATCTGGTGTAGATCTGGATTGATTTCGAATCCACAAAACCGTAAGCTAAAGAGTCTACTATGTTGTATTTAGTCTCAAACATTACTGCATCTTCTATGAAATTGCCTACTTTATTCAAGTTAAATGACAGAAACATGTTCTCATTTCACACAAGATTCCTAGTGGTGATTATTCAGTTTTAAGAACTTTGTAGCTGCTGACAAATGTTTTAGAAACCAAATGAAGCCCTGGGACATTTTGTCCATAGTTACAGGTGTAGTTTTATGCATTTAGTGCAGTCTTTCCAGAGGTGACACCTTGCAGCAGATCCTAGCTTTCACAATGACTTGACACAGTGAAAAAAAATGTGTGTGACATTCTCTAATACCCTGAGCAAAATACTGGAAAAAAGTCCATCTCTAGCTCAAGTCTGGAACAGTGAAAATATTTGAGTGAGCAAGAGTTTCAGTTAGCTGGATTTCATATTATATTATGATTTGATTAAGGGCACAAGTGAGAATAGACTCAGGTCTGGGTAAAACCCTGAATATTTCTATAGGCCTGAGTACAACTTTTCATATTTTTAATATTTTATGCTGCTCTTGCAAGTTACATTCCTAGTGGCAACAGGTCAGACTAGAAGCATAGCAGCTTACATCTCTCACTAGTAGCAAGAAAGGCATTACTCACTTTTGGGGCAGACTGCCTTATATCTTCCCAGCAGTCAAACAAGCCTATGCAGCTCTTGAGTAAATTACTGTCGGCACAAGCGTGGTGAAAAGCCTAATACATTTACTGAAAAATTAATAATAAGATCATGTTATCCCTTATGTCATAAACAAACATTTTCATCTAGTTACAAAAAGAATTTAACATGTTTCTATATTTGGGAAGAGTGAGTTTGCTGACTTCTGTTTGAAAAGAAAAAAAAAAGGAGAAAAGGTCAGAAATATGCAACTTTTTATATAAAAACAGCATAAGGTTATCTGTGAGTTCACATATTTGCCAGTGCTTGTGTTTTTAATCTCAAGTATTCAAATACTCACATCTGCAGCCCAAATATTTTCAGTGCACATGTTCCCATGTACAGAAGAAGGGATGAGAGCTTTCAAATTGTTTTACAAATCAAATCTCCACCTATTTTAGTATAACAGATAGCCTTTCTCTTAGACCAGTCAGTGAAGTAGTTAGAAAAACTTAACAGACCATTTGGACCATAAAGAAACATTGGAAACAACAGAAAAAATCCAGCTTCTTAACATAGTATCAGAATATCCACTAAGTCAAAACACAATGGCTTACTATGTACTTTGTTAGTTACAGCAGGAAATAACATATTCTACAATTCACATTTACTGAGACATAAGAATTGCAATTTTGCCCCCAGAAGAAACAGAGAAACCATATTTCTTACCAAAAGAAGAAACCGGGGTTGAAAAATACATGGTTTAGAAAATACTCAGCTTTCAGAAATGGCATACCCCACACTATAGGTTCTTTCTCTGCCTGTCTTCTGTGCAGTCCAGTCTTTCTGTCTAAGCCTCCTGGGAGTTTTAAAATAACTGTCATGTAGTTTCTATGTGCACTTGCTTAATGTGTTTGTGCAATGGAAAACATGGAAACAAGGTGTCAAACTTCATTACCCATACAAAGCAAGAGCTGGATTAAAACAAAAAAATGTTATATAACTAGTATTTGATCAAAAAATGAATTTTAGTAAAGACGAAAGTTGAGATTCTAAACTGCATGCATTAATTAGTATTAAGGTCTTGCACTGCCAGGATAGTAACAACAACAAGGCTAGGTAGGTACAAACCATTATTGGAGCTGGTAACCACACTGAAATAAACAAAAATTAATCACAAGCAGTTAAAATGGAAAACAAAACATTTTTATCTCCTCTATACTCTTTACTCTGATAGAAAGAAAAGCAGTTACTATGTCTCTTTTCAATGCATCTTGAATCATTCTTTTTAAAGTATGGTTCATAGTTCTCCCTTTCCACCCATTGTTCCTTCTGAAATGGTGGTGCAGAGTTATGTCACAACACTGCTCTGCAAAGAGACAGGTGGGTGCAAACTTGGGTCTGAGACTAGAATGTGCCAATGGCTCCTGCTACTCCATGGACTCTGGTTTAAACTGCACTGGTTTCAAAACTTCAGAGTCAAAGTGCTTGCAACTTATTGGTGGCTTTGCAAGTAGGAAATGACAGCAGAGCAGAGAGGAGGCCAGAGACTCGACAGCAAACTGACATGATATTTTTGTTGGTGAAACACAAAATATACAATGACCAAGAAGATATGTAAGCAGAGACTCCACAAAGATTTTACTGTGGGTTCAATCCTTAATTAAGGATGATGTATACCTGAATAATGTTTCTCCACTTTCCAAAATATATTTTTCCCTAACAATCCAGTATATCTTTGTTCCAGATCTTTCTTGGAGCACATATAATTGAGTTTTATGTGATAAGTCTCTGGAGGCTGTATTCATCAGGCTTATGTAAAGCTAGCAGAGTGCCAAAGAACAATCTAGCCAGCCATGTCTTTCTATCACAGAAAATTGGGATGAAATAGACCTCAAGATATCATGTACTCAATTCTCTTAGGCAATTCCTTTCTGGCATTCCTGATACCAGTTTCTCTACCCTAAAAGCTGTAAGTAGAGGGAAAAAACATTGCCCTCTAAGACAATCTTCTCAAGGGCAAAAAAAAGTCTGAGAGTTTTGTAGATAGATAAAAGAGAGTAGATACAATAACTCTTGATTTAGGGAAGGTTTTGTCTGTTTCTCATGACCTTTCCATAACTTTACTGCAGAAATACAGTTCAGGTAGGAGCTACCATGAATCAAATATAGAATTGATTAAAAATAATAGTCAGAGTAGTTCTTATTGCTTCACCATTAAACTGTAAAAATTATCAAATGGGTTTTAATATTAATGATTCTGAACCCTTGAGTAGACTGTGCACTTAATATATTTGTGTGTGTGTGAAGTGGAAAAGATTGCATGCACTTTGGCAGAAAGAAGTCATGTAAAATTATGTTGAAAAATCAAGGAGGTAATCTGTGCACAATGCTATGTTTCTGTGGCAATAATGAACTGAGCAAGTTCACCTGGAAGAACATCTGTGAAGCAGCTTTGCAGGAAAGAAGCTGGGGGTAGAATGACTCATAGATCCAAGAGGCTTTAACAACTCATACTTTTCCAATATGGCATCATCTGAGTTATTAGCAGGACTATCCGCAATCAGACTAAGGACCAACACGAGTGAAAATCTTACTAATGGAAATATTCTACTCTAAGCACCACAGTTCAGGAACTATTGCATTAAGGAAAAGCTTTCAGAGGAGAGCAACAACAACTGTAACAAAATTTCAGGGTGTTGGGGGAATCAGGAATGATGGGGATGTTTGTTTAGTTGAGACACTACATTTGAATGAGAGAATAAATAAGTATTTCCCTATGTCTCCTGGATGTAAGACAAGAGCAATAATCCTGAATTGCATATAGATAAGATGTCTATGATGGTATGTGTGGTTAACAGAGAGAATGTATGATGCAAGAAAGACTATAGAATCTTCTATAAAAAAACCCCTCTTTCCATGAAAATTTCTGGAAGAGTTCCTGAGGCTGGGAATGAACTAGAGATAATCTTAAGAGGTCCCTTCTGGGTGTATTCTTTGTTTCTGGGTCTAGGAGAGCTGAGTATTCTTCTCCTGTGCTGAACTAGTTTTCCAGAAGTTCATGACACATTCTTGGCCCAATGTGTATAGTGGTTCACAAGTTTAGTCATTAATTTTCTGCTGTGGACCTAACCTACATGATGCATGTCATCTTTACCCCAGTCAGTGCTGCTGTCTCTCAATTGCCTCTCCAGCACAGAAAAGATTTTTTTAGGAAAACCTATGTTTCCTGACTTACCTTGTGTTTTTCTCCCTGACACATTACTGGAGGGAAGACTCCTTTTCCAAACTCATAGTTGTTTCACTTTTAATTAAGATTTATTTAAAAAAAAAAAAAATCCAGTATTGTTCCTGCCTTGCTCTTTTTTATCGGCTGCTCTGTGGGGGTGACATAATTGAAAGTTCCATTTAATGGTACAGGTGACACAATTTTAAATTCCACTTACAGGTGCACAAGGACAGATAGTTCCCTGTTCAAGACTGTGGTGTTTTACCAATGGCATATAAGGCTAAGTGAGCAACATTGTTTTTGCATGCCCGTTGGAGCACAAAGTGCAGTGCAGTACAATGCAGCATGTGTCAGCTTTTGTCTGCTGATGGCAATGACCCCTTGAGCCAAATTCATCAATGTCTCAGAACAATAGATTTCTTTCTCTTTGATGCTTCTAATTTAGAGTAATAAATGGTTTTATTTATTTCAAGTATAGTTAGTTCTGGACTGATACCCACAGTAAACAAAGCTGTGTGTTCACCCTTTCTTCCCTATTCCTGCAGAAAAGCTTTAAGTTGAAAATACTTTAAATATGGTATAGGTAATATCTCTGATTAAAACCCATTAAAATTCTCCTCCCTCCCTGCTATTATCACAAAATTATATTTGTTAACATTTTTTTCCTGCTCCTCCACTGGAAATTACACAACCCTGTTGTAATTTAGAGGAATGATCCACTTTGGCTGAGGAAATGACACTACTCACTACTGACAAACTTATTTCAAAATTCAGGCTTGTCATTCTCTCTGACTTTCATAGCAATAATCACTAACAGAAGTTTCTCTAGTAACTGCTGAACCTAAAATCTTACATTTTCAGAAAAGCATTAAAAATTAAAGGAAACTAAGTTGAGATATCTGAAATCAGCCTTCAGCATCTAGAGGCCAGGAGAGTCTCAAATAATTTATATCATGGGATAGATTACATTAAAAAAACCTTAGTGGACCATAATCCCATATGCACCTCAAATTGTCTTAATTACCAAAAATTATTGAACAGACCACTAAATCAAGACAACTACCTCTTTGTATCTCCAGCTCAGTAGACACTACAACTACCCAAAGAGCAGCCTGTCTGCAACAATTTTGCTACATATCTTCTTCAACCAGGATTCTGGTAAATCTTGCATGTGAAAAGCATACGCATCTGTGAAAGAAAAAAAATGTAGAAATAGTTTATTTACCATGTGACATGTCAAAACCCATTTCAGTTTGTCCTTGTGAGGCTCTAGTTTGTTTTCACTGCAGGTTTTCATGCTCCAGAGACCCATCCATCTCCAGGAGTCTTCTGTTACCAGATGAAGAGTTGTTTGCACACTTGGTGGGTTAACACAATGCTTATTCTTCAAAAACCAGTGGCCCATGGAACCACACAATGCTTTTTCTGTAGGACCAGGTTAAACATTAACCAAGAAGAATGGGAGTGTATCCAGCTCACTTATGCCAACTTTTGTCCTAATTTTGAAAGAAGTAGTTCATCAGGCTGTCAGGTATGGCTTTGGAATCACCAATCACCAGGGACCACCAAAGAAACCCCTAGGACAAAAGAACATGTGCACAAAGAGGAGTGAACATGTTTTAATGATTTTGAAGAAATTTTTATCATGTGCATGTTTATTCCAGGAAAGCCAATGAAAATATATATGAAATACAGTATATAAGCAGAAGTCTTTTCTGTACTAAGCATGCACAGAATTTCAGAATATCCCCTTGTGCATCTGGATGAATAAAGAATGTCTGCTTCTTAATGTTACATTGATGCTAAAGAGTTTTACTTTACCAGTTTTTGGTATCAAGAGCACTGCCTTCTTCTGGAGTGAGGCAAAGCCCACAAGTGAAGCAAGTGAAAAGCGGAGAGAATAGTACATCTCTTTGAGGCCCTCAAGGGTTGCATTTCTAGAAGATGTCAGTTCATTCTTGCCACCTTGTAGAATTTTCCCTGTAGAAGCTCCCCTGACCATAACCACATAAGGGGAAAAGAAATAGACCTGTGCTATGCACTCTCTCTCCCAGGTAGGTTGTTTGCTACACAAACATGGAAGAAAACATTAATGTTTCTTGCAATCCACCAGAACTACTTGACCTGTAAGGTGAGTTTGCTAGGGTACTGCATAGGTGAGAATTGTTTTGAAAGTTTCTAGTGCAGATTAACACACTGGGCCACCATTTCTTCAGTAATTCAAAACCAAATCCTGAACACATACCATTGTTCCAGACCCATTGTTACTCTCTTGCAAGCTGCATAGACTATTAATACATTGGCATGCAAAAGTGTGTGCTAATTAATAGATGCTTATCACAGTGTGATACGCATCATCAAATTTTTTCATTGTCTTTGATCCAACAGTCACAATGCAGAGAGACTGATCTATCATATTATTATCCTCCTATGCATGTTAAAAATTTGCATAGCTGCAAAGCATTAATTTTGTTCACATTTGGCATTTCTGTACACTGATGTCTCATTTGAGCAGTTTAAAGCAAGATTTGAAATCTTTCTGCCAAAACTTTTCTTCATTACTTTTCTACACCCTTGAATGACATTTTAGCTGCCTTGGAAATAATTCCTCTTTGTAATGAGCAGGAGACACTGTTTCTTTTGGATCACAATTCCTCTCTTCCTTTTTTTTTTTATTTTTTTATTTTTTACCAAACCAGCCTTCCAGTATCTGAAGGGAGCTGACATAAAATGGAGACTGTATGTAGTAGATTTTGGTATCCTCTTGATCATGTGGAAGGTCTCAATAAAGAGAGTGACAATTTCACTGAAGTATGGGATGTGGAACTAGGGAGTTGTATTTTGCTTTTAAGTCCTGGACCATTAGTATATTTGGGATGTGCTTCATAGTACCTCTTGTATTATCAAATCTCTTGCTGTAGGAAGAAAAAGGTAATATTTCTTTAGCAAAGGGCAGTACTGATTCTTCATGCAGTCCAAAGTCTACCTTCAGTGAAGTTGCCAGAAGAGGCACATTACTCCTGTGGGGATAAATTTCCAAAGATGTGGCTCCGAGCAAATATTTCGATTTAATATATGACCACCTTTTTGAAGGTAGCATTTTTTCCATGTGTTTTGAGGAAACACAGCGAAATCACAAGTCACAGCAGTTTTGAGTTATGCTCCTTCAGAAAAGAAAGAAATTGCCATTGGCTCATAGAAAGTTTTAAAATACAGATGCTTTTCCTGGAGATTTGACAGCAGAGCTGTGCCTCTGAATTGTAAAAATAGCTGCTGCTTTGGCCATCAGAAATTTAGTTCAGAAATAGAAACACTTTTGAATAAGATAGCCTTGAATTGTAGTACCCTCTGAATTATTGGAAAATACGCAGATACAATTGGAATCCATTCTTTCACATATGCTCACATAGAAACCACAGCAGCATTTTTTTTTCCTCAAATGCGTTAAACTCACTCCCGCCATTGTTCAGTGATTTGTAGGCTCTGCAAAAAAAAAGCAGATGGTATGCTTTGACCATTGCTTATTTTACCAGCCAATTTTATTTCACTGCTGATTTATATCCTTTTCCTGCCTGTTGCATCTGCACATTTCCTGTAGTAGTTTTCCAGGGCAGGGAAAAATTTTGTGTTATGTGTGGATGGTGCCTAATATTAGGTGGCTGCACCCCTAGTGCAGGCAGAAGCTAGACACTAAACAATCTTTTGGTGCCATGTGCTGTTTTCAGTCACTTGAGGTATAGCTTCAAGTTTTTTAACCACTGTAATTTTTTCCCAGTTAAGAGACACAGTAGACAGACTGCATTTCACTTGGTGGATTTTCAGGAGAAGGTGCCTAAGTAGCAGCACGAATAAACTGAAAGATGGTCCATAAAGTCTTCCTCAGGGAAAGAAAAAGTGAAAGGATATGGGCAAAGCAAGGAAAACTGTTGACCGTCCTCTCAATGGTACAATGTGTTGGCCACATACATATGTTCAGTATTTGATTCTCTGTAAGCCAACAGATAATAGAAGTCCTCTAGCCTCATTGTTCTCTAGTCTCTCTGTTGTTCTAGTGAAAATGCTGTGACTTGCTCTAAAAATAGATTCAAATGAACAGAGAAACTCATCCCAGCTAACTATCCTGGTGCAATTCAAGCCTTTGACTGCAGAGACTGTTGTGACTTGAATATGTCCACTCACAGAAAATAAGGGGAGAGTACTGAGTTATAGCACCACAGTTCAGCTTCCAAATTGTAGAAATAAGTACACAATTTCTAGCTTAAACAGTTTTTCCAAAGCAAATTTTTCCTTAGAAACCAAATAATGACTTTTTAAAATGTCCCTGCTTGATCATTCAGCTCTCTTTTCCTGTTACTTTCCAATACCATTTAAGAATTGGTACACAAACACAGAACAGCTGCTTCCTTTTCATTAGTCTTAATGCAACTAATTTACTTATAAACAAACAAACAAATGAATCCTCCCAACAAATCAGCTTCCATCAGCATTTGCACTAAACTCTCCAACTGGACACTTTAATCTGTAGGTCCTCACTTTCTGCTGTATGGTCTGTATATCAACTACATCACACTATCATGATAATTGCTGTCACAGGGATCAGCTGTTCCATTTGTACATTCTAAACAAAGAAAAGGAACACTTCTCAATTGTTTAAAATGTAAACTTTTTTGGAAACTGCTGAATGAAATAAGCTGAATCTGCAGATGGACTCGTCCTGTGTCTGCCACGGTACTTACTGTGGCATTACCACTCTCTGAATGGACTATAATTACTTCCGTTCCCTGGCACTGCAGCCTGGAGATTGTCACATCCACATATCTGACCTGGCAGTGGGTTGCTCCATTGCCCCTTTATGAGGAATGAGTTCAAGGAGAAATGTCCATCATGTTTTGCAACGGCAGCACAGCAGTCTGGTGGGTGAGAAATTAGAGAAGCAGCTAAAGCTGCTAAAGCTAAAGCAACAACAGCTGCCCCACGAGGCAGAAAGTAAAAAGTCACAGCTGTAAGCTAGAGAATGTCACCACAGGTGTCCCACCTAGTCAGAGCCAAGATTAGATGGTGCCACCTGACATAAGTGCGCAAGCACCCACAGTGCTTCAGAGGATGAAAAGTGGAGGGACAGGCCAGATGGCAAATCCAACCAAGAGAAACCACAGCAAAAGCAACCTGAGCTGTCAGCAGCCAACACAGAAATTGCTTGTGAGCTGTCTCTCTTTCCACACTTTTTGGGGTGCTTTATTTTGACTCTTTATTGTTCAGAGCTAGCATAACAAAGCCTCATCTTCAGTTTCTCACAGACATGTCTGACAGCAATGAGAAGAGTGGCAAAGGACCTACTTACTGCTAAGTAACTTAGCTAAGTGAACCCTAACAATGACTATAATAGAACTAGTTACTAATGAAGCTTCAGACAAAGCAGGCTGAAATAACCATGATCTAAACAGAAGGAATATCAACTAGAGTACAAGCAGTAGTACCAGCAATTAGTTGAAATTTGAACACATCCTTTGGAGGAATCTTAGACACCTGTCCAAGCCCAATGTGTCTGCCACAGTCTGCGCTTGTGCAGATACATACACAAAACTGCTGTCACAACAGTCACTCCAAGACAATATAAAGCAAATGTAGGCTGGGGATTGAGGGGAACAGCTTCATAGGAGTGAAATAGAGCAGTCTTGCCAGAGACTACCTTGTAAGTTAAGAAGCAAAGCAGCATGGTAGAAGGTGTGAGGTCAGATCACTTCATGGGTAAACATAAAACTATCCACACTGAGCTGCTTGATGAGAGATGGCTACTAGCTACCTTTATGATTGTTTTTGAAGAGACTGATGCGAGAAGCATCCAAAGGTATTAAAGCAAAGGAGGGATATATGCTGCTGAATGCTGTCTGCAGAGAAGTTCAGAGGCTGAAGAATGATAAAGGCTTCAGAGCCTGAAGACTAAGATGAAGCTGAGCAGAAAACTTTTGAATATCTAATTCTGGGCTTAGAGACTGCTGAAAAAAAGCTAAGCACGTAAATCCTTTTTTAAGCATAGCCCTCCTTGTGAAGAAAAGGCATCACTATAGGATATAATGAGATTTTGTGAACATTTTAGAATTTACTTCTGGTATGTGGTACAAAATTTAAGCTGGAGAAAACTCCACAAAGAAGAGCAAAATGCATGGGTGTAAAAATAAGTGAGACCAAAATCTGCCCAACAACCAGAAATACTTGTGGAGATTGAATGTTCTTTCACAATTTATGTAACACAGTGGAGCAAAACATTCTGTTGCTTCCAGGACTCTAAAATAAATGTATGAAAATAGAGTTACTTTTTAAAAAGATGAAGAGATATTTTTGATTTATTTGTAAAGTAAATTTTTATCCATCTGACTACTTGTATATGGAAGTGCCTTATTCAAAGTAGAACTGGGTCACCTTATCTATTGTTTCAAAGTAAACGTCCTTTAATTTTTTTTCTGTGAAGGATAATAGGGGTGGGATTAGAGGAAGATGAAAATTTAACACCAACTCTTTGAAATGGAAATTGCCTAATAAAAGATTATCAGTGATAACTGTTGATTTATAATGTGTGATGGTGCATCATAGAAATGGGGTTTGAAATGCTGATGCACACAGGCCTCTAAAATAGGTTTTTATTTCTATAGCATGTCCAAAAGATTTTGTCTTCCCTTCACTTTTCAAGTATATCAGTGTATCAAAGATTGGAAATTATTCAGTATGAAAAATTATTGACTTTGAAAGAATTTTTAGGTGATAGAGAGGCATGGCTCCTCCAATAAACAATAAAAAACCTAACGTTCTCTGGACTTTGATTTCTAAACATTCTAAGCAGTAAAACAAGCTTTTAAAAGTTCCTCTAAATTCTTGGAGATTTCAGATTATGCTAGCACTGCAAGGTTTCAGATATAAATTAAAGTGGATTAAGTGGAAAAGAAGGAAGAAATGGCTTGTGGGAAACTGTTTTCTTTTCAGACCAATGTCAGACTTTGCAATTCCCCCACTATTCATATAAAATGTTACCAGTATGACCTGGTTATGTTATTAAAGTGTCTTACAGTGATAGCAAGAGATGAAATCCTAATAAGAAAAAGTCAGCACTGATTTTCAGTTTACTGAAAATTCTAGATGTCTGTCATTTTATTTATATGCATTTGTAAATGCATATAAAAATGCATTTATATGCATTTATTTCTTAGTCACACAGTGTTAGTTCTGTCTTTGGGACTATGTGCATTTTTGGTGTTTACTTAGACAATTTTTATATGTTCTTCCAGCCACCCCAGTGCAATTCTCTAATTGTGCTACAACAAAATCAGATCTGGGTGAGACTGAGCAGTAAGATCACAACTTAGTGGAGGCTGGTGGGAGCAGTGGGAGTCTCCGGGGATCACCCAGCACCATCCCACTGCCCCAGCGAGGGTGCTCAGGTGTCCTGCTGTATCACAAGCCATCTGTGCAGCCAGCGCAGCTACTTGTCACAAACACCCTCTGGGCCTGACGATAGCTCTGATGGAGAGCCCAAACTCATCCACTGGTGACGTCCCTTTCTCCCATCCACATCAACCCTTGCAGTCTGCTTCAGGGGAGTTTTATCTCAGAAACATATACAGCAGGAAGACAGGAACCTTTCAATAACCTAAGGAGCAACTGTTAACTGAGTTTTCCTCCAACCAAGCTTCTGGGATTGCATCCTTTGTGTGCCTTCAGAGTGGACGGCAAGCTAGAGTTTTGCAATATTGAGAGTCAGCATGCCTGGGCTTTTCAGAGGCACTGAAACTGACACTAGTTTTCATATTTAACACCTTTGGAAAGAGGGAGAGAAGAGCCTACATATCATAAACAGACCCCAGCTGGGTTTTTTTGTCAGATCTGCTGGGAAGTAAAGCAGACAGAGAAATAGCTTGATTTGGGTGCACTGTGACAGTGAAACAGTTAGAGAGGAGGTCCCAGCAGAACCAGCCGCACAGGAGGCTCCCAGATCATGGTCCTGGACCAGACAATGTGAAGTGAAGCTCTCTCAGAGCTGGATCTCTACCTTACAGGGAGATCCTACAGTATGGGAGGGGACCAGTTAGGGTGAGATGGGGGTTGAAAAGGAAAAGAAAGTGGACAGAGATCTACCTTTTTTCATGAGAGTAGAGCTGATTTGGTCCACAACAGACATGGGATTCTTAGTGACAGAAAATTGCTCAGAAATAACCTCTTCAGCAATTTCTGTTGATCTGCTAAAACAACCACTCTAAACCCATACTAATGGAAAACTCTACAACTTGGAAATTTCTCAGTGAAATCTCCTGTGCTCCAGAGGCAAAAGAGATATAAGGGACATGGTGAACATATATAGCAGTACCCTTCTAAAAAGTCCTTATTTTCTTACCCAAACTACTGTATTGTGTATTTCTAATGGTGAACTCTCTAGTTTGAATCCATAGGAAGCAGATGAAACAGATTCATTTTCACCCTAAAGTGAGGAAATTCTGGTACACATTGTGCATTCACCTCAAGGTTCCTTTGATCGAAAGGAATATCTAACCAAGTGTTTAACACATAAGAGAGTCGTCTTCTGTCTCCTGCTTAGAGGCAGGTGCTGTTACTACTCAGTGGTTACAGAAAGCAAGATGGAAGTTGTGAGAAACTCCCCAATCCCCCACCTATCATCCACAGTAGGCAGAAAATGAAGAAAAAACAACAGCAACAAAAATTAACACACAACGAAAAAAAAAAAAAACCCTACCAAAATTCAGACCTTTTGAATAGGTACTACATGTACCTGACACTTAAATAAGTAACTCAAATAAATTCAAATAAATAACTTCAAATGACCGGGCAAAGTGCTACAACTTAAGTAAACACTTCTAAGACAACTTGTGACTAAATGTTGATTTTATATTTTTTAAAAAGTGACGATTGGCTTGCATTCACATTGAACTTCTGAGTCTGCGAAAGTTACAAGATCAAGAATGTAGTGAACATTAATTAAAGAAAGGAAGTATGTGTCCTATCTGCGTGTCACTAAGTCACTTCTTCTATCATCTAAAGCTCTTTTCATATTCTTAAGAATAATGAGTCTTCCCATATATTTGAGTCACTTGTGCACTATACCAGAAAGATTTTCTTAATTAGAAAGAAAAGCCTAGAATTTCTAGTATTCCTATTTAATGAATAATAGGGGCTATTCTTTGACACAAAGAATGAATAAACCCATTTTGGATAATCAAATTTTATCTGAATTTTTTACTTGCTTTCTTCTACTGTGATGTGACAGATGCTTTCACAGAATTTCTGTTACAGAAATTTGGTTTTATTTTCTGTAAGGTCATCTAGCTTTGTTCCACTTACAATATTATTGTAACTGAAGGTTTTGGTAATTTCTTTCCCACATGGAAAATCTTGTCTAACTCTTGATACCTAGAGGGTGTTCATTTAGGAGAGACAAGAAAGAGGTGGACCTGTTTAGACAGGTCCAGAGGAAGTCCATGAAAATGATCAGAGGGATGAAAACCCCTTGCAAGGCTGAGAGTGTTGGAATTGTTCATCCTAGACAAGACAAGGCTCTGAGGAGGCTGTGTGTTGCTGCCTTTCACTATACAAAAAGGGCTTAAATGAACGTATGAATATAAATCTTTAAAGTGAAAATGAACATTTTCCCAAGGCCTTTAGAGACAGGACAATGAGCAGCAATGTTCAGCTGAAAGAGGGCAGATTGAGATTGGATACATGAATATATCTCTTATGATGAGGACACTTAAGCACTGAAACAGGTTGCACAAAGAGCGATGTTGGGATGTCCAGTCCCTGGAAGTGTTCAAGATCATGTTGGACAGGCCTTGGAGCAGCCTAGTCTAGGGGTAGTTGTCCCTGCCATGGCAGAATGTTTGGATTAGACGATCTTTAAAGGTCCCTTCCAGGCCAAACTGTCCTGTGACTCTATAACTTCCTGATAGATTTAAATCATACAACAGGATATTATTTTCCTACACAGACCACTCTGCATGAGGAATCAAACTGGCAAGAGCCAGGTTTGTGTATCTCATTCCACATTCTTTTGCTCTGTAACCTGTACTTCCTCTCCCCTGGTGCTTCCAGTCCTTTTGTGTCACCTCCGAAGAACTTTTATTCCAAGACTATCTCAGATGTTATTTCTTCTCTACAATCCTGTCCTTTCACTGATCTTTCACTCCAGCTCTCAGTTCATTGCCTTTTCCTGATGGCCATGTGCCGTACTTTTCCCCAGATCCATTAAATCTCTGTCCCACAAATGCTCAATTCAGATATCCACCCTGGAGCATGATAAATACTGTGCAGTTCAGCTTCTATGAGTACATACACTGCTTATACGCTTAAAGTGAAAGGTCTTGCTGGGTTTGGCAGCCACAGTCAGTCCCATGAAGAGACTTATACCCATCTTTCATGGAAACTACAAACAGCTCAGAGGAGTGTCTTTACTTTTAGTAAACCTAATCTGAAACTCTGAGTTGGTTTCAAAGTTGCTTCATCAACCATTCTGCTCACAACAGACTTGTAGCTAAGAACCATGCCTTGAACCAGCACCTGAGGAGGCTGGATATTACAGCTTGTCATCCTCACTGAAAGGCTTTCAGGCGCCTTGAAATCTGCATGAAGCAGACAAACTCTTTTCTCCTTTTTTTGTAAATACTTGAAATAGAGTAATCTTCATTAAACCTCGCTTCCCAGATGGTTATTTTTCCCTGTTTTAAGTGATTTTTTTTAAATTTAAAACAGGATGCCCAATAACCAACCTAAAGTAGGTATAAGACAGTTAATCTGTAGCAATACTAGTTGCAGTATGAAGAAAGGTTCATGACTTACAAGCCCTTCACTTTTCTGTTCCAGTAGCAAATTATGGCATCTTAGCTGATAGTTAAACTGCAGCAGTACTAATTGTGGTATCAAAAGGAGTTCAGAACTTATAAGTCCTTTATTTTGCTGCTTCTATGGCAGATAATGGCATCTTAGTTCACTCCTAGTTGATAAACTAGAAAAGAAATGGCATCTTTATTCAGCATTTCTACAACAAACTGATGAATTCTCAAAAAGAAATGCAACTTCAATAGGTATGTAAGCAAACATTATAGTGAACCCAACTTGTCAAGGATTTCCACCTTAAGGCATTTTCAACATCAGTTTTTCTCTATTAGCAAATGTTGACTTTTTAATAAGATCATTGCTGCACTCTCTAGTGGCACTATTTTGGTTTGCCTCTAATTATAAACTCAGTAGGTCACAACACAGCCTGAGGGGGATGTCCCCCCCCACTCCACCCTGCCAAAAAAAACCCAAACAAAACCCAACCAAAATCAAAATTAATAAGGAAAAATCTGCAGAGAATCAATTTTATCAATAGGCTCATTAAAAATATCAAGGCTGAAGGAGAAACTAGAAGGCACAGTTTCACAGTTCCATTTTATGCTGAAAGAAATACTAATGTGTCCCAAGACTGATATTTAAACTTTGCATGCCTGTGTGTTTCACTTGCAGAAATACAGTGCCATCACCTCAAACCTGCAGCACAGGAGTTCCAGTGTTAGGAACGTCCCTGTCAGTCTTCCACAGTGAAGAGGAATGAGAACAGATTCATTAGCATTATAGGCCGGATGGGGAGTGTGTTTTCAAAAAGAATTTACCAATTGCCTCCACATGCTTTGGTTCATGCCAAGGAGCAGGCTCAGACCAGGACACCTATATTCCTTCTGGATGATGCTGGTAAGTTAAATGATTTCCACAGACTGACCCAGCGCCTTCCAACCACTAGCAGATTTTCAGGTCAGAGGATGAGTCTAGCACTTGTTTGAGACAACTTCACCACTGCCTTCAAAAACTGTCAGCATGCCAACACCGCTACCATGGCAACAACCTTGTCAGCTTCTAAGTCACACTGCTTAGGAGAACAGATTGAGCTGAAGTGTGACACGACTGCAAACAACTGCAACTCTGATAGCATAACTACAGCACTGAGAATGTTTTCCTTCACCTTAAGCAGTTTTTCTATTCCTCTGGGAAATACTCAGAACTTTTAAAACCCAATTCATTAACACAGCTTCCTTACAGAAGGAATAGTTCTTGCAGTTACATAGCAAGCAATAAAAGTGAAAGATGGAAAGATTACAGGAAATTACCAAAGAACAACTCAAGAGCACTGTTGTGCCTAAACCACAAGGCAAGGGGTGGGGGAGGCAGAGTAGGATCAATTGACTGCGAATACATTTAGATTGTAAATAAGAAAAAGATATGTAACTCAAAAAGGAGTCAGAAACTGAAAACATCCCAGAAGTTGTGCTTATCACAATTTCTAGCCAGCTCAAATGTGGAGCTTGATCATGTTTTTAAAGGGATAACAGAAATAACTGTCTGTGAATGCGGCAAATCGGACCATGTGGTCCAGTAAGTATTTTTAATTTGTTTTCTCCTAAACTCCCTTGAGAGAGATGCACTGTGGGTTAGTGTGAATATCATGAAGGAAGAAGATTTGTTCCCACATAGATAGTGTGTAATCACTGCCTCAGCAGGTGAGGATCAGTACAGCTACTTCTCATCAAAGACTCCTCTGAGGTCTGTAAAGGAAGGACAAGAGAGTCTAAGAAAACTGATAGGTCATCACAGTTTGTCAAGTAGCTCTTTTCACCACCTGTCAGTACAACAGTAGATGCTTAATGTTAAAAGTATCTTTAATTTTCTGGAAGATTGGCAACTAAACCCATGGTATTTTAGCATATATATACAGAAGATTGCACGGTTATCAATCTTAATATAATAAGATACTAATTTTTACATAAAAACTCTTCTAGTTAATGTGACAAGCAACACTGCTCTGCATGCAGCCAGAAATGTGTTTATTTGCTGATAGTAAAGGCTTACAAAGATAGATGTAGTTGTTCGAAATTCACAATTTCCCACTCTATTCAAAGGACTGAAAAATGTTTCACAAATGGAAAGCCTACAGTTTCCTGATTTGAAATGTAGAGACAAGTGACGGGATCATGACCCTTCACTCTTATTGGAGAATTCATAGTGTCCACTCTGGAGATGGGAGTATGGTTTCCCTAGAGTACTGCCTGGCCCAACACTGTCCTGTCCAAAGTCTCAAAACAAACTGATGACATCAGAAACCTCACTGTCATCTTCCAGTAGGCAGCTTTACACATACTTTACTTCCCTGCAGTTGTTTCTTTCTTAGTTCATCTAAAATTCTCTCTTATTACTTACCACCAATCCGTTATGACAGGTTTTTCTTTAGCAATGTCAGGCATTCAGCTTGGCTAGTGCTCCACAGGAAATAGGTCAGGATCATGTCAAGCAGGACAAGTGGGGCAGGTGGACCATCCTTAAGTAACAAAAACCAGAAGGCTGCAAACTTATCATCACTGGAAAAGTCTTGGCACAGCAGGAGAGAGGCTCCTGAACAACATACATTTGAGATCATCTTGTACTTTCTGTCATCTTTGTTCTGTAAACTCTAGTTGTGAAAGTGACTTGTACTTGGATCCACCCAGAAGTACAAGTTTATTTTATTTTAAATGCCTCAAAGACATCTCTCTTTTCTTTTTTCAAGAAAGGAAATATTCTTTAAAAAAAAATTAAAACCAGTTAGCACTATATGATTGTGATGAGAAGTGAAAACTCTTTTGTAGAGATGCCTATCAGACTTCATATTTGGATGCCAAGCACTTTAACAGGAACTTTCTTAATGGCAAACACACACAGTAATTGCAAATGGCAATAAAATGAGAAATGGCTAAGAATGGAGAAAAGATCTCTCTTCAGACTTTAGCAAATCCAACACTAACTTCTAAGAACACTATCCATTTAATTGAAGCCAGCTTACAGACTGGGACTGTATTTATCATTTGCACCTGGAGATAAACTAGGAATATACGATGCAAACCACAAATCAATGGAGATTTTATCCTGTCTCTCAGTACAAGTCCAGAAGTATACCAAGTGACTTTGGTTTCAGGACACCCTCAGATTCTATTATGAGACACTCACACTGTTTTAGGTTTCCACAGAGGTTGTTCCTTTCTTTATCCAGAGAAGACCAATCAAAAATGGATCTAGATAAGCACTTTATTTTATTTTTAACATCAGGTGTTTGAAGAACACAGTTTTACAGAGAGATAAATCTTCCTAGTTTTATTCAGATTCATCATTATTAAGTAGAATATAAAAATCATTTCAGACTTACCCTTAATTTAACCATTCAGAGTTACTACTTAGATCTCCAATGGCATTCTCTCAAAGAAAACCTTTGAACCTTAAGGACAGAGGGAAAAATTTTGTGCTTCCTCCTTTACTGCTGAAGAGATTTTTATGAAATAAGGTCAGTTATTATGAAAAATATTAGGCATAGGGTGCTGGAGTTATGGAAGATGAGGCAGAAGATTACTGAAACCAAGAGCCTGTTCATCTGATGAGTGTATAAAACTGATATGAAAAATACACCCTATGGAGAAGCAGAGAGAAGTCAGAAAATTGCTGTTGATACTGCTTCCTTGAAAAGGAAGAGCTTGAAAAGCACTTGTCAGCTGCACTAATGATTGCTCCATGCAATGTCCATCAGTGTGACAATATATATTTTTATCTAGATTTCTTTCAAAGATGGCAGTATAAAATAATACAATTATTTTATCAAGGCTGAGGCTTTTTAGCTGTGACAGTGGTGCCCCCTCTACATGCCAGGTCCTAAAGTCAAAAAGACCTGCCAAGTCCCTCAGTCAAGTTTGTTACTTTCTCCTACATTGTATTTGCAATACTTCAGATTGCAACTGCACCTCACTTACACTTCAAGTGCAATTTTTCAACTTTTGTGCCAAAACCGATACAACAATTCAGCCAGCACACTAGAAAAAATAACACACAGCCTAAGGGAAAGCGTTGTCAATGGTGAGCAAAATAAAAAATTAGAGGAAATCATGCTTACAATAGAAGCAGATTTTTTTTGTCAAAAGGAGTTCTGGAAAATTATTAGGTGATTGAGATAGTGGAGAAGAAGGACGTATAAGGGGTTTGAAATTCAGCTACCAGATGTGAAAAGTGGGAAACAAGAAATAAACAGAACATGACGATCTGACTGGACAAGAAGCACAGGCAATAATTCCTCCAAAGAGAGATCAGTAGTAAATTCAGTAGGTTCCAACAAGGGCATCTGGGATTCCTTGATGTTACTGAAAGTTTTGACACACAGATCAGAAGGATCTGAAGTTTTATGCCTGGAGGCCTAGGGTGCCTGTTTCAATGGTAATGAAATTACCTTGCTGGAGGAGAGATCAGACTATTGCATTTTTCTGAGCTAGCAGCAGCAAGAATATCTCTGGTGAAAGTGAAATACTACTTTTTTGTATATAATACTGTATCTATAGTATAAAGTATACTTAAGTGGCAGTTGTTTACTCTTTACTCCACCATAATTTTAATTTACATCAGCCATGGCACATAATGGTCATTCATATCCAGCAGGGAGCCAACTACATGATGTTCAATGCCAGTTAGGAACATTTTCAAGACTGCAAAGTGCTGCCAAGACCTGCAAAAGGAGGAAGTTTATTGGTTTCCTGTTCAGCCCTTTTCTGCTGCAAAAAATTCTTATCTTCCCACTGGGAAAAAATCCAAGTTGTTGCTGTAATGAATATTGGTTTACAAATTCTGGATGAATTTTAGCAATTTAGAGTAAAATCATGGTATTTGTATACTCCCATTGTCTCAGATTATTTTTGTTTTAAGGGTGTCTATCAAGATAAAAGGCCATCCTCTCCATGACTTAAATTCAAACAGCAACAAGATTCCATTGTGCCTAAGACTTCTTAGAGGTTGCAAGATTTAAAAACAGGTTATATCTTGATTAGGAGTTTGATACACTAGCCACCTGCATTGAGTACCTCAGTTGCAGATATCTTCAGTGTGTCTAGAGAATGACACAGCAGCTTTACACAATTTCTGTAGTGTTATATATACACTGATATTTTCCACACTAATCTAGCTCTGCAGCTTGAGGCAGGCTTCTATCTGCTCCCTGTTCAGTTCTCACCTTTGGAGGTAACATGAGCTGATGCCCACAGATCAGTACCACTCCCTGGTCAGAACACATGGATGCAAGAGCCTGAACAACACTATGATCACACACAGACATCTTTCTGCACTTCCAAAGCCCAAAGACATTTGCCAAGACCTCAAGCAGTTTGTTGTAGGCTACTCAGCAGGAATGCACTAGACGACATTGCTGGATCTGACTCCCATTTGGACATCACTGTATAACAAGAAGTACCTAAGTAGTTATTAAAACTGGGGAAAAAAGAAACTTAAATATCATTATAATTTGCTCTAGTAAAGGCAAGCTGGTACTGAAAGTATGTGTCTGACAAATGATGTTGTGCAGGACATTTGTTTTCAAATATCTCCAGATCTTACATATTTCTAATTGAAGGAAAGTTTATAAATTTCAACAGCTTCTGTCCAAAATGAGAAGATTTCCATTTCAGTGAGATGGAAGTTCCTGTATCTCAAAATAAAATAAAATAAAATAAAATAAAATCACCCTTCAATTTCAATTCTAATAGTCATGAAATAAAATAACACTGGTGCAGAGTTGTCTGTACTTTCCAAATATTTTAGACAAGAATGAAATCATAAATGGGAGAGGAAGAGTGCAGCAAAGCAAAGGATGCAAGACTGTATCAGGTGCAGGTGTCCAACATTTGCAGTTAGGGTATTTAAGAAAGGCCAAAAACACCAGAATGGGGATGGGGAGAGAAAAAGAAAAAGAAGAAGATATGTAAAACAGGATTATGGACACTGAGCTCGGAGATGAAGGGGCAGGAGGATGTGTCCCATGTCAGAGCAGAGGTACACTCTTCATCCCATGGAGATTAGCCCATGTTTTAGCAGTTCATGAAGGACTGGATTCCATGTGAAGAACCCATGCTGGAGCAGGGGAATGATGAGGGAAGGAAGCAGTGCCTTTGTAACAGAGTGCAACCCCAATTCCCCAGCCCTCTGCGTTGTCTTGTGGGGAAGGAGGGGAGTGAAGCTGAGCCTGGTGAAGGGGTTGCAGAAAGGCGTTGTTTTAATTTTTGTCTTTGTATCTTACCATCCTACCCTAACTTTAGTTGGTAATGAATTAAATTACTTTCCTGCGAGTTGAAAACGTTTGGATCGAGACAGTGTTCGGTAAGTAATCTTTCTGTCCTGCCCGGGCCCCTGAGCTCTCCCAGCCCGCGCTCTCCCGGCGCGGCGGCGGCGCTCCGAGGCCCTCCCGTCGCCGTGACTTGCTGCAGGGCGCACGGCAGCTCACACCGGCAGAGCCAAGCGCAAAAACTGCCTCTCTGGCCTCCCAGCCCGCTTTATGTCGCTGTCAGCCGGCTCTCCAGCCTCCCTCATAGCTGCAGGAGAGCAACTCACCTCATACAGAGTTCCGCAGGAAACAGCAAACAGGTACATGGAGCAGCCAACACGAGCGCTGAGGCCTGTGACTAATCTCGGACCTCAAAGGAAGCATTGCACTGGGGATTAAGAGACCTCGCAAATATTTCAGTACATACTTTGCCACATCACTAACATTTTTTCTTGCAAATAGCATCTTCAGGGTGTTAAGGCATGTCAGTATCGCATTGCATCATTTTTACACTCGGATTTGTTGTCTGCAGTTTGCTGTAAACACTCAGCTGTTGTAGAAAGCAAACCTTACGCAACAGAGTAGGGAAAAGGTTGTTTTTTCGTTGTTTTTTTTTTTTTTAATCACAATTTTCAGATGACTTCTAAACCGTTGCTGTTCTCTGACTTAGGATACAGAAATTTTCAATTTTTGTGACAGAAAGTTGAAAAGCATTTTCAGTCTGAATCAGAAGGGACAGAAAATTAACCACAAATATATTTCTATGTTTCCAGACAAATTTATATAGATATATATAGATATCTTTGGAGTTACTGTAAAGGAATTTCACCAATATACCTACAGCAAGTATTTCTGTGGAAGAAACCCTCATATTTATAATGGATTTTGGAACTATTTCAATTTATATTGGAAAATATTGCGTTCATACCAGAAGAAGCAGCTTCTTTTTTTTTTCCCCTCCTCTCTAGCCATTAGCCATGCTAATTGTGTCTCTTCTGACTCAATACATTGTCAACAACTTCCACAAAATACCCTTTCACCATCTTTATACATGGATACACGCACAGCTTCCAAAGGAGTTTGTAAATATCACAGTGTCATGGACAGGTCTTTCAGTCTGAGGTAATTTTTTTGGCTTTGTTTGATCTGTAAAAGCAACACACAAGGACAAAAGCATGAATATACTGTGTCACTCAGCTGCAAATGGTCGACTGCCACATCAATTGTCTAATTTCTTTCACATTTCTGTGCAAGTAGAGACAAAGCCAGTTACTCTGCTAAGTGAGTTGTCAGGCACTTATTACAAATGTCACATAATTTCAGGATCTGTTAGTTTTAGCACATGTTATGCCCTACTATTAGGGCACAAATTTTGAACATCTTTTCAAGGCAGACATGTGGTAGCAACTTATCCCATGGTGGACAGTAATATAAAAAATATATTATTTTCTACTAAAATTACACATTTATGAGAAAAAGCCAAAATTATCAACCTTGGCTGTATTTCAAGGTTTTCCATGCTGCTTACAAAAACCATATGGGTTGCACTGGAAGTAACACTTGAGAAGAAAATAGAAATTTTGCATGCTTTCCTTTCTCCAAATAAAAATGGCCACTTAACTTTTTACAGAGGTATTTATGTAACAGGCACCTGTAGTGCAAGACTATTACGAAGAGTAGTATGCTGTGGTCTCCCTCACACTGTGAGGGAACATTAACAGAAACTTAAAAGACATTAGAGTATTTCTGTGGGTGTATACTGGGATATGCAATCAGGACACATAATCTATCTCACAATTTAAATCTTTTAAGATGCATTCTCAGCAGATTAACAGCCAAAAATATAATCTTAAAGCTTTGATCGTGTTAGAATCCTCAGGCTATAGAAAATCTTTGATTTTGTACCTCTATACAAGAGCTGTGAATTAGAAGAGGCCATAGAAAAGTGGCAACAAAATCAAAAGAAATTTGACCATGATGAACTTGTGCTGAGTTTACAAAAGAAAATACATACCCAAGACTTAGACAAGAGAATAATGTTGGAGTATATGCTAATGTGCTGAAAAAAGGTCTAAATTAAATAGTGATGAAGATTTTACAGAAAAAATAAAAGGAAAGGCATCAAAACCAAACTCTGTAAGTAATCCAATTATGATTATGTCATCTAATTTTGAATGTAAACCAAACAATATCAATTGCTCAAACACCTCCAGGAAAAAAAAAAAAAAAATTTGCTCCTTTCTACTTCATTCATGGAAGTTCCTAAAAGGGGAGATTACACCTTGCTCTTCACAGGTGAAAAAGAGAGGAGGGGGGAAAAAAGTTTTTACCTTTCTATATTTTGAATAAAATATAAATTGCATGGGGGAACACAAAATGAAGGACAATCTGCCACTTGTGTTTTGTCAAATAATACTGTGAATTCAGATGTGACTCTACCCCTAAATACAGCTATAATATAAATGACCTCTGGTCATTATTTGGAAGTTAAGCAATATCTAGGGTTTGAGAGACTCTGGTGATACAGTAAAGCTATAGAGCAGTGGTTTTATTTCCATTGAAAAACACCCCACAATCCAGCTAGCCCTGTTCACTTCACAGTGGAGTAGAAATTTTCCAAATATGTATTTGGAAAAGGAAAGTCTTCCATCCTCAGCGAAAGCATGCTCAAATGAAATTAATATCAGCTATCTGAAGATTTAGAGAAGTTATAGAATATTCAGTTCAAAAATTCAAAAAGGGGTAAAGAAAGAGATGAAATAGTATTATGGAATCTGGTTCTCTCTTGCTTGAAGCTTTTGCCTCAAAAAATTATTCAGCTGTTGAGTGCATCAAACTGGCAAACTCTGTTTCCCTAAGCACAAAGTAATTTCTCAGCTTACCTGTTGTGTGATGCTTTATCAGCTCACAAAGTCCTTTTTTAGTCCCCTCTCTTTCAGCTGTTGGGATCAGCAAGGCTGCCCTTGAAGAATCGTTCTTGCTCCTGGGATTTGGGGACTGACCACGGACTGTGACCTTCCGTACCACTCATGGTCTTCTTCCCTGTGCTTGTGTCACTGCAAGAGTGGGAGAGGGTGTGAGAGGCGCAAGAACTGTGAGTTTATTTCACTCACTCTCACTTGCTCACTCTTCACTTCCAGCTGAGTCACTATCCTGTCCCTTCCAGCTGCACAGATTTAAAGTCAGTAAAGCAGCAGATGAAGAGGAAAATAATCATTTGTGTGCAAGGCTTAGAACATAAAAGGAAATATTAATGCAATCTTCCAATACATAAAACAGCCACTTTTAGAGTCAGTCAACTCTTGCTACTAAGAGGAACTAAGGAAAAAACAGAGAGGAACTTTTGTGCTTACAGGAGGGATATTTGACAGGAAAACAGCTTATTGAAGAGGAGATTGACTATAGAAACATTTGCATGACAGACAGCCTGGAGTGCCATTTTCCTTTTGATTCCTTTTCTTTCTTCTGTGCACCTGGATGGAAAAATAATGCACAGCTAGTTGTCTTCATGCCCCAGGAGATGATATCTATTTGTCTTTTAACCCAGCTACAACAAACAAGCCCTTTAGGAATAAATTTTTTATGCTCCCTTTTTCTGTATTTGCAGATTACTCTTGTGTTTTACAGGCCAAAAGCATACAAAGTTTTTAATAATTTCAGGTTTACAAAAGAACAGATCCTTTAACTACAAAACTTTTCCCTTTTCTTTGGAATAAAACTTTAACTTGCCTTTCTGTAATTCTGCATTTCTGTCCCTTTCCCTGAAGGAAGGTCAATCAGAAAGGCGTTGTGATGCTGAATATCAACACTATTTAGTAAAAGGCAGTTTTTGTCCTTCTTCATCACCCTTCTTATGTTAGGTGTCCTCAATGATTTAAATGGGGTTTCTTAATGAATGGAAATCCATTTAGTGGGCAGGTAGTGTGAGCTATGCAGAGCCTGGCAGTGAGTATTCATTTAAAGCTAAATGTTGGTTTGATGTCCAGAGACCAGTCTGCCATTCATCCCAAATTCAGATAATCAAGCAGAAACACTTAACCAGCTTTAGGAAAAAAGTAATCAAGACTGACAAGTGAAATAAATTACCTTTTTTGTCTCAAAAAATTCAGTTAGTTCTTGACTATCTCAACAAGTAAACCTTTTGTTCATGTTATTCTGACTTTCACCGAGATCTGTGATTTCTCTCTTTGCTTAAACATGTTTGGCATGAAGTCAAGTCCTTTCAGTATTGAGCAAGGTGGAGCACCATTAGCTTTCAAAGGAGACAACCGACAACTTCGTGATGGAAAAAACTGTTAACAGTGCTTAAAGATTCTATTTCAATAAGTCACGCAGGCTTTTTCTTTTACTTTTAATGATGATACGTTTTACTTCCCACAGTAATTCACAAATACATTTCTCCGTGACTCCAGACTATTTTCTGTAATTTTTTAGAAAAACAAATTTTGTTTCATCACTGTGGATACAGTTTTTCCAGCACGAAAAACAATTCCTAATATTATGAGGTTGGTCCCTTCCAACTTTTCATGTAGCTTTGCTTTTTTCTTAATTGTCTGGTATTACTGTCTTTTGAAAGAGTACTGGATATTTAGAACACAATTTCATGTCTCAGCGCACATCTTGGTTATGAAGTGGGATGGTGACCTGCCACCGTCATGTTGAATGTAATTTGAAGGGGGATGAAGATCACAGATGGCCATGGAATCTGCATGTGTCAATTAGGAATAATGTGGTCTATATCTTAAAGTGTACTTTGAAGCATTATGTATTACTTTGCAAAGATACTTTGGAAAAGACATCTGGAACACAGAGTTCTTCAGGTATGAATATTAACAAAGATCAGCTTGGTATTTTAGTCCAGGACCACTAGTTCTGACAGGACTGAAGGTAGTATGATATAAAATGTTAGTCAGAGCTGTGGTTTAACCTGGCACCAAATGTTTGCTCACAGGGGAGGAGGGGAGAAAGTAAAACTATCCAACATTATGTCATATAGTGTGGAATATCCCTTTGGCCAGTTGGGGTCAGCTGGCACAGCTGTGTTCCTTTCACAGATTCTTGAGCACATCTAAGTTCCCTGCTGGCAGAGCAGGAGGAACTGAAAAGTCCCTGATTTAGTGTAAACACTGTTCAGCAACCACTGAAACACCTCTGTGTTAGCAATGTTATTCTCGTACTATATCCCAAACACTGCACTATGCCAGCTACTAAGAAGAAAATTAACTCTATCCCAGCTGAAACCAGGACACCTACATAAGAAATATGGTGAACAACCACCTAAAGAAGAATCCCAAATTATTTTAAAGAGAATGCAATACATGTAATACTGACTTGAAATTATGTTGCCAAATAATGTGCCACCTTTTTTGTGAATGCTTTTCAGTTCACAATTCTTTTTAGGCAGAAGAGCCTAATTTTGAAATAATTGTTAAGTACCATTCTGTTTATTCTTTTAATATGGTCAGTGAAGCATAATAGTAAAGTACTGAGAAGAAATTGAAAAAAGTAGTAGGCTTATAGGAATAACTACTGTACCAAAGGGAATTTAATAAAGGGACATATATACAGCTTCAAGAACAACTTGGCTTTCCATGCAAAATCCACACTATCAGACAGTTTCAGAGAGCAGTTTGTCTAACCTGCTCCTGTTCAGAAAGTCAAAACCACCTAAAATTATAAAGTGTATCCTGCTATAAGATATAATTAATTCCTTGCAGAATGTATTCATCTCTTCCTGTCCTTCTCTGCAGAGAACTTAAGAAATCATCCCTGCTCCCTCACAAGACACATTTTGTACTTGGGGCAGCATTGTCCAAATGCGTTCTCCTTGGTGCTCTCTTTGTGACTCTCTGTACTGTTCTTTCTTCAAAAGGCAGCACATCTTCCAGCTGAGGGGGTAGCCCTCCAAAAAAATACCACTGTTATTTCCCCTAATTCCTTATAACCCCACCAGCGAAGTACCAAAAAAGAACGTTTGTCTTTTTAAGGCTGTCATCATGGGGTTTTTTTTTGAATGCTTGACAGCCTTTTAAACATTTTCTGATCAGTGACTGAAGATACTAATGGCAATATCTGTTTACCCAGTGTCTGGAAGAGGTCACCAAAAGCTCCTGAAGACATGACAATCACTCACAGAATAACTGATTTCTAACTCATTATATTTTAGGTAACTAAAGGGTGTCTGCAGAGTACTCTTAAGTCTTGATATGAAGTCAACCTCAGTCAAATCTTGTTTCCTCAGTGTATTGGTTTAGCATAAATGGTAGGAAAAACCAATTGTTAATCCATTTTGGAACTAACAGCTAAGCTGGCCAATCAGGTAAAAAGTGTACACCCCCTGGGACACTGCTTAAAAACAGGAATCTTGGGAGACCCGCCCTCTTTCCACGGACGCAGCCATGAGGTAACATCGCGGCTGGGCCGGGAGGGGGCCCAGGCCTCAGGGCCCCAGGAGGCCCCGGGAGGCCCC
>WBMY01007574.1:243951-279213 GCA_013397315.1 Donacobius atricapilla
TTAAAAAAAAAAAAAAAAAAAGGCAACAGCTGGTAAACTGCTTTAAAACCAGTACTTGGAAACATACAATGATGTAGCAAAGCCAAAAGCTGTATTTTTGTCCACTGCATGTCTGCAAAATTGTAATGTACTAAAGCTGGCAATTAAAAAAAAAAAAGAAAAAGAAAAAAAGAAAGGACAATAAGGTAACATGAAAGCAGAGACACATATGAAAAAAACCTATATATGGGCTATATATTGTAGCAGCAGATGAATGTGAATCCTTTCTGGTCACAGAAAATTTTAAACGGTTCTGCATCTCTATTTTTTTTACTGAGATGTCACTGGCTTTTCTCAGATAAAAACCAGCACAAAACTGAAAACAAATATATAAAACCAGCCAAAAAGTAATAGAATAAATGAGATTAGAGGATGTAATTGTTGCTTAGTTTCACCACTTACCCCAGATGTTCATTCACATTGATTCATCTGATTTCTTTGTCACCTACCCTGTCCTGGAGGAGGAACACTTTCACCACTAGAGTTTTGTGGGTTAGGTAACCCTTGATATTTGCTTTTGAAGGTG
Source organism: Donacobius atricapilla (assembly GCA_013397315.1). Lineage (NCBI taxonomy): Eukaryota > Metazoa > Chordata > Aves > Passeriformes > Mimidae > Donacobius > Donacobius atricapilla. The sequence continues at coordinate 244,517 of WBMY01007574.1, forward strand.
TTTCTCTGTGTCAGTATATACCTCATTTGCAAGGTGGGTCAGGATTGGAGGTCCTCAGCACCTCTGATACATGCCTTATCTGCACTAGAAAGAATGTTGATCTCTAGCAGGTGTCTGCCCATGGCAAAGGGGTTGAGATCAGATGATCTTTAAGGTTCCTTTCAATTCAATTCTATGAGTCTATGAAATTCAAATACACATGGAAAATTATGAATTTCTATGTATGTATTTAACTACCGAGGTAAAGTGTGAGCATATAGTTTCATTGGTCATGATTAATACTAGAAGTGACTATCATTTATCCATTCTGGTTCTAGTCAGTGTTTTGTGAAAAGGAGCTACAGTCCCAATCTCCTTGTCTGCTTTATCCTGCTGGCCCTTGTCTAAAAAGGCATGGGCCAGGACAGGGTGACTTCCTTAGGTCCAAAGCTGTTACTGTATATCTGTAGGATCTTGCTCATATGCTTTTATAGGTTCCCAAAACACAGATCCTAGCCAGGCTCACCGTCTCTCTAGCACTCCCTTATTTTTCCACTTAAAAGGTATTTTTACCCTCTAATGTAAATGGTACTTGCTGTACATCTCCATAGGTGTAATCCCTTTGCACTGCAGTAAGGAGGGCAGCAAAACCAAAGAGAATGCATTTGTAGCCAGTCCCTTCCCTCTGAACTCTATTTGAAGGACATAAAAAGTACAAGACGCAGTGTCAGAAAACTCTCAGAGTAGGACCGTGAAATTTTCTGAGTCCTACACAGACCCCCAGCTCAACCCCACCAGTACTGGATGGATGGGGAGAATGGGCCAGAGAGCTCAGCTGTTTGAAGCCCAGCCATTCTCCCTGCTGAGGCGCTGCTACCCTGGAGCACTGTGCCAGGAAAGATGTCAACCAGGCAGGATTTTTTTCGCATTCATTTAACAAACACTTTTTGTGTTACTTGCACCTTTGCTGCCCAGAGGCTAATCAAGGAAACCAGGAACCTTGCTATCAGCATCATGCCACCACCTTGCCCTCCCCACTTTCCACCTGCATGTCTCCCAGTATCATATCCAGATGTATTTTCTTTTCCAACTGAGAAGTGATAACTGATACAAGATGAAACCTCTGGTAACTGCACTGTAGATTCCAAAATGCTTTATTGAAGAAACAGCATTGTGGGTAAATAGTTTTTCAGGAAAAAAACCCCAAAACTTTAGGGGGTCATGGATAACTGTTTACTGAAAAGGCAAGTAGCCAGTACCTGCTGTAACATCAGACTGAAATGCCTGCAACTCTTGAGCTGATGACTGTGTTCAAGACAGACAGCAGTGCAAGAAAAGCCTCTCTGAATATCAAAATTTGTCATCTGAAAGAAACCTTTTGTCATAACTTGAAGTCAAGAAAAGAAACGTAAAATTAATCTCTCCATTTTCATTTGAGTAGGACTACAGAAAACACAGATGATGGATTTTCAATGAGAGTCCAAGGCATTACACTGATAGACTTTTTCAGCTGGAGAAAAACTACTATATGGTTGTAATTATATGTTATGGAAATAAAATAAAAGCACTTGAACGCTGCAACAGCAACAATCAATAAAAGCATTCAGATTGTATCAGCCATTTCACCCAGGAGCAGCCATACTTCCTCCACCACCACTTTACAACTTGCCTTTGCTGACTCCTGCAGCTGTGACTTTGGTTTCACTGAATTACTAGAACCTCCTAACAGCAATTTCCTTGCTTTGNTAGCAAATATGAAGTTTGATCCTTGAAATAGCTGCCAGGAAAATAATACCTTTCCTTATAACCCGTGTTAGATGTTTCTAGTTTGTGTTAGGGGCTCGCATCAACCAGAAACATCTCAGTTCTGGCTTCTTTCCTATTTCTTCACTAAAGGTACTTGTTTATACTTCCAAATATCTCTGATGCCCCACTCGCCCACCCTCTCACCCCAAATATTGTAAAATTGTTCTGTTTTTTAAAAATAAAAGAAATTCTGCAGTGACGCGTCCTGCATTTGTCATTGTTTTAATTACTCCGCATAGTCTTACGTTAGCTAATCCAGCACTGGAAAACAAAGCCAGGACAAAAGGTGAAGTTCCTACTCAGAAAAAAGGTGGAGGAAAGAATTTTTCAAAAAATAATTACAGCTGCAAAAATAGAAGATATTTCTACCATCCATGAAGCATAAAAAAGTGTTTCTCTCCTTTTTCTACAACAGATATTATTCTTGTGCCCCTAAGCAGTTATTTCACTAGAAGAAGGACAGTCAAGAATATAACACTGTGTTTATACTCCTGCACCATGTAAAGTTATTATGGATCTTGCAAAGACACGAAGAACCTAAGTCAATTGATGCAACTCTATTTCTAATCTGAGTGTGATTTCAGCAGAAAGAAAATAAAAGTTGACAGAATATTAATAAACAGATCTTTAGTATCTCAATATCACCCATTAAATGAAATATTATTATTAAATGAAATTAAATATTATTCACCTGTTTCCTTCAGGTGAATACCAACATTCAGTTTAGTTAATAAAGTTCAGCTGCAAGCCAAATGATTAAGCATAATAAATCATAGAATCATAAGATGGTTTGGGTTGTAACGGACCTTAAAGATAATCTAGCGCCAGTCTCCCATGCCATGGGCAGGGATGTCAGCTAATGAAATTGCATGTCTGAGCTCAGGATTGAACATGCATTTTTTGTGTTGAGCTGTGAAGAGTTCTATATGCATAAATATCCAGACTTCTCTTTAAGGAGGTCAACACCACACATATTTCCTCCTTACAACCATACCTAACATAGATTGTGACTTTCTAAGTATTTCCAGTAGTCTCCCCACTGATGTCTGCTGTTTCAGAACAGATCAGGGCTCCTAAGAGTTTTTCTACTTAGCTGTGCCTGCTGTTTACTTGATTCTCACTTGACTAGTTAAGATGATCAGTGAAACTTTAATCCATATATGAATGTGCGAGTTTTATTTCTATTCCCATTGGGAAGGAGATGTACACTGGAGAAATTTTCCAAATACAAAACAATCCTAAAACAGAAAAGTATAGGCCCCTTATCAACTTAAAGCAAGCATAATAATTAAAAATTTCAAAATGGAAAAAGGGCTTAGAACTGATTTTTAAATAGTTCTGATAACACGAACACTTATTAAGATTTTAAATAGCGTTTTAAAATTGTGTAACTTTCTGAAGGTCAACACTCAGTCTGCTTTCAGAGCGCTTGAAAATGGTAAAAAATTACTTTTTCTCAAAAATAATTATATAATCAGTCAACCAAACAATTGTAATCATTACTATCATGACAGTCCCAATTGTGGTTGATATCAGTCTTACTCACAGATAGCTTTAGTTTCTATCTTCATAATTAATTTTATACAGAGAACATGAGAAAGGATCTCCTGGGTTTGTTTCCCAGTCACTCCAATAGCAGCCATCTCAGGCAAGTGTCTTGCAGATCAGAATCACAGGGTAGATCTCATTTTATCTCAGAGTTCTGCTGAAGAAGATAAGAGTCATACATAAGAAGTATGGTGGGACTACAGAATCAAACAAAGTAGATTTGACTGAAAGAAGACTATATGGAAAGGGTAGGAGGATTACTTGCTTTTAGATGTTATTCTCTTCTTATTGCTCTGCCGAAGATACATGGACTACAAAAAACTTAAACACTTCAGGTATGACACCCTCAGCTGTCTCATGTTGTTCTTTCCAACACAGTGTCAGTGCCCATCTCGGTATTTTGCCTCATTTTCTCTATTTATTTCTCAGATCTAAACCAGCCGTAAAGTAGCATTAAAATCCAGAGCCACTGAAAATCAAGGAAAAACTCAATGTTTAGTGGACTAAGTGCCTGGAAATCAACCTTATTTTGTTCATATGATTCTTAACCCCCGTTTCAGAATTCAGGAGGATACACAAAACACCATATTGTGTTGTGGTTAAGTGAAGCTTTACCCATGTGTTAAGAAACGTAAGTTTCCTATGACTTTGCACTTATTACTTGTAAGTATCAATTTTGTTCAGCAAATTCAAAATTAACATAGGTAGAATTCAAATGTCCTTATATTTTAAGAGCATCTGAATTAGGAAGTCAGGACAAATCTAGTCCCACTCTTTCTTTCAATTGTGTTTATGCTGTTCTCCTATCTAAAAGCAGATGTCAACAACAGTTGTATCAAGGACCTTTTTGACTATAATATTTACAAGCTGCTCCCTTTTTTGTTTTGTTAGCAGCTTGTACATATTAATTACTTCAGACCTCTGCCAATATATTTTAATATCCTAGCACAGTCTCTTTGATGGAAAATGTCAAAGACCAAATTGAAAGGAAGAATGACATTTCAGTTTACGTATTTCTTGTCTTTAACCACTAGAAACTTTGGCTGAAGAAAACCATAATATTTAAAGAAAACAATGTTCACTTTTTTCATAAAATTGCAAGGTGACCAAATTATCTTTGTGAGGCAAAAACCCAAGCAATTCTGATATGATGAAAAATTATCAGAAATTAAATATTTTATAGTAAGAAATTATATAATTTATAATATGAAATAATAAGAAAGACCTTATTAACTTTTCTGTACTTGGTCTAAAAAGGCATATATTTCCTATATTAATTTTAATTGCCATATATTTGACATAGCAGAATTTTGTAGATTATCATTTGTATTTGTTTTCTACTGCCATTGATTTTCCTTGTTCAGCTGATATTAATAAATTCCACTGCTAATTGATTTTGATGGCTTCCTATTCATAGAAGAAAGTAATCAGTAGAGTGGAACTTCAGTGAGCAGCAATACAATGTTGTGGTCCAAACAGCAGTAAGTGATGTTATCATCTGTTTTTTGAAGACCCTTTTGATTTTGATATTCCTTTCAAAGTTATATTAAACTACTATATTAATTACACTACTGTGTAATTAATCGTATTTGTTCATCCACCTTTCAGCATGTTTACAAGCCAAGCATCCAATATTACAAGCACCGAAACATACAAATGCATAGACTCTGCATAATACATATAATAGGATTATATTTTCAAAATCCTTTAGAAGCGTGAAATAGAGGCGCAGTTTATAAATGGGCCTTAGGCCACAAGTAGAAGGGTAGTTCTGGGCAGCACTGCCTCCTTTGTACCTGAACAGGGTTACCATAGAATATTCCCTCATTGCAAGGGATAGGCAAAGTGCTCCTTCGTCACCTGGCTCATGTCCTGCCATGCAGGCAAGTGGGAGTAGTGGATCCATGGCACGTGTTACACCATCATCCCTGGCAGCACAACCTACAGCCCCCAAACACAGCCTGGTAACTTGCTCTTCCTGCAGCTCTTTGAGAACTACCAAAATGTCAAGAGGAGTCTCCTATGAAAGGTACAGGAGGGTATTTATGAGCCTGCAAGAGAGGAACTGCGCACCAGAGGGATTTTTGTGGGCACTATGTGACCTCAGGCAGCTCTGGGACAGACTGTCCTGGGCTTTGCAGCTGGCTGATTCTCTTCAAGGCATGAAGCACTAGGCATGCATACAACTGAGCTCCCCACCCCAAAACCTCATTTATGCTTCTAATGTATTATTCCAAATATTTCATCCACAAGTAATATTCAGGGTCTTAGATTTATTTTGTCCTGCTGCTGGAGAATTATTTCTTCATGTAGACTTTCACTTTGACCAGCATTCATTTGCCACCTCTCTTCTCTCATAGTGATTTCCTCCTTTGGTCTCTTGAGCTCCATCTCCATACATTTGCCTCAGGGAGTTCTGCAGCTGCAGTATATCAATAACCTTACAGAAGATGCTGCATGAGTGATTCACAACAATTGCTGAAAATCAAGGACAAAGAACAGGACTGGCTGATAAAAGTAAATGCAATTTTCCATTTCTGCTTTACAAGCAAGCCAACAAAATGGGTCATTATCCAAAAAAGAATATTTAAACTAACAGGCAACATCTAAAATATAAATAAATAGGAATATAATGATCTGCTTAGAACAAAAATAAAACAGAAAAGACTCGGTAGTTCCTCACAATTGCACAATTTACAGAGCTGAACATTTGAGCTTACTTCTTTCATTCCTAAAATAAAACATATCTCAAATCCAAAACAGAAGTGATAGACCAAATATTATGCTCTTGACATGAATATTTTTTCTACACCAAAATCCCTGAACACCCTGAACCCAAGCTATAGCATCTATATTTCTTCCATGCTATTAAAATAAACATAAATTCAGTGGGTATTGAAGAACTCCGATCAGAAGATCCTAAACCGCAATCAGTAAGACATCAAACAAACCTTTCAAAGTGGTTGTTTACGCTCCCTGTTTTCATTTGCCTTGTTTCAGACTATCAAAACCTTCTGTTCTTTCCCTCTCTTTCTGGTTCACTAAAACTAGTAAATTTTAAATTTTAACCTGTAAAGACAAATAATCAAAATCAGAGATGTAAATTATTATACCAACTGATTTTTTTTAATATTGTACTGGCAGACAGTTAAGTACTACATTACATTTTAACAACAAAACCTTCTTACAATCTTAAAAAATAGTAATTTCAATTTTAATGCCCTACAAGCCTCAGACTATGAATTTACACTCCCAGAATTTACGGGCCTAGAACTATAAGTTCAAGCATTTGTTCATTTACTGTTATGACTGGGTAGGAACACAAATATTCTGCTGAAAGAGCATCAATGTTTGGAAAGCTTAAGATAGGAAATTCTGGAACTTCTCATGAGATATGTTGATGACAGTTTGCTGTGTATGTGCACTCCTGAGGATGCGTTCTGAAATATTTTAACTTTAGTGCAGAATAAAGGCTGCTACTAAAGGAAGAGATACAGTCATGTTTGCAATGAAATTACAAAAAAAAAAAATCTATGCAATTCATTGCATATATCTCTTGGTATATAAAAGATATCTATGAACTTAACTTTAGTAGCACTGTGAATTCTTCCTTGACGCTTGTATGTTTTGGATATGTCAGGATACATATTCCTGTGCATCTGTCCAGTAAATATTTTCTGTTATCAAGAAATTCCTAATGTCTTCAAAAAATTGTAAAAATTACTAAAGAATTATGAAACTAACATTTCATTAATTCTGGAAAGTCTTCAGAAAATTAAAAATATTTAGGATTCAACATGCCCTTTACTATATTTCCATCTCTGTACAAAAAGTGAAAGGTATTTAAGGAAAAACTTCATGACAACACTGTTACTTTGTAGGACTGAGGCCCATAATTTCTTGCAAATTAGTAGTAATACTAACAGTTTTATGCAATGTTTGCAGTATGCATTTTACATAGTATTTTGGGTATAATTGAAGTACCTCCAAAAGAATCAAGCTAATCAAAGCTCAGATCTTTCCCACCAACTAGAAAATTTTAATCATCAATTACTTGGAATTTTGATGCAAGAATGTAGATTAGTCTGATGGAACTAAAAAATTAACTGTGGTGCATTTCTATAAGTTTCATTATATGGAAAAAAAACCCCAAAACTGGCATTGGCTTTGATTTTGTAGGTAAATCTAAAACTATTTTTCTCATATTGCAAGTGTTATGTTCATTTGTGAAAGAAAAAAAAAAAAAAAGCAAGCTCTATACTAGGTAGAATTTTGACAAGATATGCACACACAGATGCATAAAATGTTGTGAAAAATAAATCTGTAAATTGACCATGCTCAGAAGATTTAACTAATTGCAAATAGAACATCCTCAAATCAGCTAATCTTCTTCCTCTGCTTCCTGTCCAAGCAACAGCATAACAGAACTGTGGAAGGCCCTGAAGACTGAACTAATTGCTGTTCACAATAGATTTTGTGAAACAAAAAAAATATTCTCTCCACTTGTAAAATAGGTGTTATTTAAAGTCATATCTCTGATCTGTTCGGCCTGCTATGGCAATTATAAATATCTTCTTACAATTTCATTCTCCTATCTTGCTGTTATTACAAACATGCTTTAAAATGAAGCTATCTTTTAGCTTTCACAATTTAATTAAGCATGCCTTTTTGTGTGCTCTGTAGTACCTTCTTATGCTACACAAATAGAGAGCACTATTTATAAACCACTCATTTACATCATATTTATAAATGTGCAGAAGAAAAAAGAGAGCAACAGTATGGTTTTATCTCTTAGTTTTTAACGTGCTTTGTGAAGCATTTTTCCCTAATTGATCCTTTATCAGAATTTATATCAATTTAATTTCAGCCTATCATTATATCAGTTCTATTTCTTGTTGATTTTTATTTATTACAGATAACCTATGCATTTACCTCAGTAAGACACCTAAGACAGTTGCTGTCTTTGTCTTCTAGCTGCCCCAAGGGAAGCACCAGTGACCACTGATTCTTTTGGTACAGTTTCTGCCCTGAGATAAGACTCCAGCAGTTGCTTTTATACTTTTGGGTTCTTTCTGAAATGCACGTATGTGAAAAGGTTGTCCAAATTCTCTGTATCTGTGCCTGGAGCAAACAAAATACATTTTCTTTAGAATTTGCTTCTGCCTGAGTGCCCCCACAGTGAAAACAAGACTATTTTGTTATGAGAATCAATGCTTCTAAAGAATTTCACTTTCAAAAACCTATGACAGGAAAATGCAATTTACTTATATATATAAAAGAATATGTAGTTAGATGAATATTTGTTCTGCCAACAGGAAAAGACTAGGCCAGGTTAGGGATTGTTTGTACAGATGTTTCAGGGGCTATTTCACACTCATGCAACTGAGCTAAGTCATATTAGTGTGTTTGTAAGACATTAATGATATTAACAACTACCCCAAAAGCTTGTGGTTTTCATTGATATATTGCAGTTAATGTTATCCTCAGAACAGTATTAGTAGAGAGAAAGTGTAAGATTGCCATTAGTTAATTTGCTAGAAACATAACACTCTTCAACCTTATGTGGAAAGGAAGTAGGTAAGAAGGTAAGTAGTATAGTTTATGGTTAACAGCCTTTTTCCCAACCCACAGTGCATCAGTTCAACTACATTTGTGAACACAACAGCGTAAACACCCCACATTTAACTCTACTATGGCATGAACTGGTTCAGTACTACTCTTCATAATTTCTTAGTGTGAATAATGGACAACAGACAGAATCAAAGCAACAGTTTCTGGAACTTCTTTTTTTCGAGTAGTTTGGCATTTAGGATTTTTACCTAGATAAAGTTTTTCCAGCCACCTACAATCAAAGAAAAATCACAAATAAATCATAATCTGTTGAGAATATGTAAAGCCACTACACATGATCAAATTTGCTTTGATTTACTTTGCTGAAAAATAGTGAGCCTTTCGGTTGAGCAGAAGGAGGCTCTGCTGCAGGTGTGTTTTAAGTAGTCCACTAGGTGACCAGAAATGTATAATGTGTTGGGAAACTGTACTGAGATTAGAAATCTATCAATGCCAGTTAATAAAATCTTCAGTTTTCTAAACTGTTTTAAAGGCTATTGCAGGGATTTCTGATTGTACACACATTACTGGAAGAGGAAGCATACAGGTATTTGGAGGAGCTGTCTGCCCTGCTAAGAGTATAACAGTCCGCACAAACAAAAGTACCTTAGAGTAACTTTTTTGTTGTTGTTTCCCTGGGCATCACTTTGCCCACTGCCATTATCAGACTTAAGACAACAGCATGGAACAGGACAGTCACAGAATATTTTCCCCAGGAAAAATTAAAGGAGATAAATATGTGCAGCCTATAAATAGATTTGAAATCCAATGCCATTTAAAGACAATATTTTTTAAGACTATTTAAGTTATAAAATTTCTATATATTTAACAGTAACCATTGACAGAAAGGAGAATGTGGCTTCTTGTTATTGATCCACTTCGATTTTGTTCCTTTTTTTCTCTCTCTCTTTTTTTTTTTTTAATTTTTTTTTTATTTTCTGTGATATTTTGGGCCAATTTAAGTGAAAATTATTCATCTTCTTGTAAAATTGGACCACAGAATACCGAGGAATAACAAACCAAACATACAATTATAAGCAAAAGGTCTCTTTTGCATTGCTACTGAATGAAAACCGCTTGATTGCTCGTTATGGCTACAATGACTACATTTTCAATTTTTGAGGAAATGCATGCAAACGTATTCACGTTTCCTTCCGTATGGCCCCAGTGAACAAAGAGTAAGTGAGAGCATATATATTGCTAAGCTATCATCTTACTCTACCAAATCCCCTGTTATGCTTCCCTCACAGATCAGAATATCTAGAAAACTGCTATTTTGTACACTAACTGGCATTTTGGGGAAAACATACTGGGCAAAAGTATTGAGACTCTGGATCTGATAACAGCCATTGAAGGGTCCATGCCTTTAAACGGGCTTCAAGTTCACAGCTGACCTAGAGTACAATTCAAGTGCAATTCTACAATTTCTACTGCCAACTGGCACATCATCTTTCCCCTTCCAAACTCTTTCTCATTAGTCCTAAGTGCAAGATATAACATAGAGATGACTGTAGTAATTGGCATAGTGCCTCAGATGAAAACCAGACTAAAGCCTGAACCCCATGAGGAGTAGTATAAATAACATTTATTCAGTGCTTCCATTAACAAACTACATTTTTAAATTGGAGCAAAACAAGGACAATGTATCAATTGATCAAACATATTTAATGCATAGTCAAATGTAGCAAACCAAACATTCTTGAATCCAACACACAGATTTATGAACTGAAGTCACATAACCTTTCTCAGCCAAATGACTTCCTACTCAACAAGCCAGCAAAACTATATAAGTGCCCCATTGCTAAGTAAATTATTCTTCATCATATCTAGAAGTAGAGAGAGCTGGTCCCCAAGTACTTGTTTGTGCATTTACGTTAGTAAAAATTGTAGGTTCTCACACTGACTTTTGGCATCCATTACCTATATTTAAGAACTCCTGTGGTTATAAAATACAATATAATGAAGAGAATTAGCACTTTGCAAATTTATTCAGTATTTAGCCATCACTCAAAGAAAAGTAGAAGTTTATGGTGAACTCCTGAGTGAAACTTCCAGAAAGAATCTGTTATAAGCAAAAGTGTAACAGAGGAGCAAGGAACAGTTTCATGCATAAAATAATTTATTGTAACAACATTGTCATATTTCAAAACTATGAAATTCTACTTTATAACTGCCAGGGATAATTACCACACTTAAAAAATCAGAAACCTAAATGAAACTGTTGCATCAGAGTACCGTTAGTAAACTCACCCAGCTTATTAACATGTAGCCAACACACAGAATTCAGAAGTTTCTGCAAATTTTATTCCAAATGCTAGCGGTTGGAAAGCAGAGTTGTAGTCATTGACAGTCAATGAAATATTTAGAGCAGGAAGACAGCCTTTTTGCCACAGGCATAGACTGTGATTAGTTAGGTCACTGACAATTTTATCAGAACATGATGAGAAGTTCAAGCAGCAGTTTCCACCACAATAGAGGTACAGACCTTTTCCCCAAGAGAAAACAGCTTAAAAAGCCTTTATGATTAAGAGACAGTTACACTGGAGACAAATGTTTACCTCTCATATTGAACTAAAACATTAGAACCTCGGTCTTGTTATTCCATGTTGCCCAGTGAAATGCCTCACAGCATCCATTCTCAGATGATGACCACAGGAAGTGCTGATGGGGGACATCACATGCCCTCTTGGCTTCCACTGCCTCTGCTTCAAACCCTCTATCATAGATGTGCAACCCCCACTGCTCTACTCCTATGAAGCAACAAGTTTTGAACATCTGATTGTTTCATCATTGCCTAAGAAGTGATGGAAAACTTGACTTCTCTTTGTGTTATTCATTTTGCTTTTCATAGCTTAGAATAGGTCTGCAAGTAAATAGACAAAGCTTAAAAGGGGGAAACACAAAGAGAATGCAGCTGCCTCCTTAGTAACCTACAATAAACTATGTTAGGATATTCTTCAGCCTACAAATCTCCTCTGTGTAGGATATCATTAAAAGAGAAGCTTTGTATCTGTCCAAACATTTTCTTTACAGTCTATGTCCAGAAAATTTTACAGCCTTTACAGAGCAGCTAATAAAAATAATTTCACTGAAAGAAGAAGGCATTCACTGAGAAAAGACATTTTCTGATTCTTATGTCTGTTGCCTGGATTTTTTCAGCCTTCTCTTCTGTTTCACAGTTTCATGTTTTGGGTTCTTTCTCACACCCGGGTCTATAAACACTGGCAAATGTTTATCATAACTTCAAGCTGTTAACATTCCTGTTCTTAGAGATATGGACAGCTGATGGACAGTTGTCTTGACCAGTGGGATGGGGAGAGGTGTCAACCTTCTCCCCCAATCCCTGGCCTTTTGTAGATATGATATATATTGGAGTCAGACTTTCAAATAAAGTAGAGTTTTAGTTCATGCCTTCTGATCAAAGTGTGAGTGTGTGTTTGTGTGTGTGTGACAGATTGCATCAGATGTCTGCCTATGGAAAATTTCTTTCATGTCAAAGACATTGTGGTATGATCTACCCTATCAAAAAGCAGTCTTGTCAGTCAGCAATTACTTGAAGTTCTATGTCAGCCGGATAACACTATCAGTAGCTATGGCTGAACAATACATAGTGCATGGAGTGAGCAATATCTGAGCCTCCAAGTCCCCTCTGCTTCAGTAATCTGTATGCAAATGAAGAATCCTTCCACTATAATTTCAAACCAATTTAAAGAAATGCAATTTCTAGTGGTGGTTTTGACAAACTCTCAAATTATGTACATGTTCCTGCTATCTTATAGCTTTATGTTAACCTACTCAATTTCTTTAAAAAGACCCATAGCAAGGTCCTTGAAGTTCCACCCATTCTGCAAATTTTCAGCCGGTCATGAACAACACAAGTACAACAAAATTAGGGCTGGGTTTTTAGCTGGGTGCCTGCAGCAAAAATGTCAGAAATATGTTCAAGAAAATACTTAATGCAGTCTCTTCACCAGTACCACATTAGTCTGCCTTGAGGCAATACAAAATCTAAGCAGCAAATTAAGTTCTTTAACCTAAAAATTAAAACTCTTTCTAAAATTCTTTTCATTAATAATTTTAAAATTCAACATTCCAAAAAGTAGAAATAATTTATTTCCTTCTTCTTCAAGATTTTTTAATCTTTCAGGTTATCAAAATATGTCAGTTATTTACACTGCTCAACACATCCATTGTGCCATTCACAATAGCATATGTAATTTGTGCACACCTTAAAAACATACACTATAATAAACTACTGAAGTCAGAACTCCTATCTAGTCAAATACCTAAAAACACACCTTATAAAAACAAATCAAAAACCTTGAAAGACTAGTGAATTGGCATTATATTATTCTGAAACACCTAAAGAATCAAATTCAATCCAATTTGTTTCAACTTATGCTGCATTTGATCTTGTGTATGATGACCTCCTAGATAGAATCAGAGTCTGTTATCAGGTGCCATTTAAAATTCAGAATCCGATAAACCTGCAAGCCATACAACACCACCAGCAGCTTTCTCAAAAATTAATTCCAAGGAACTGCTTTCCACATTTTCTCACAGAATCATGAAATCCATCACAGAATGGGTTAAGTTGAAAGGGACCATAGTGGTCCAACCTTCCAGCTCAAGCAGGTCATCCTAGAGTACATTGCACAGAATTATATCCAGACAGCTCTAGAATACTTCAAAATATTTCAAAATCAGGGAAAAAAATGAGGATGGATACAACGTTGTGAATAGAGTTATCAGATCAAATAATTTTGAGAGAAGTTAAACTTTACATCTCTAATCAAGAAGAAATCCAGCATTACCAGCTGTATATGTTGATTTCCATTCATAATGTTTATGTCTGTGTAGCACTGGATGCTCATTGTAAGAACCAGAAAACCACTTCTAAGAATGTGAGGACATAACTCCAAATCAGTGGTATTAAAAACATGCTACTATGCATAATGGACCCATAGACAAATTGAACTTTCACACTGTACACCCTAACTGCTTCCTCCTAGAAGCATCTGATTTATGTCATTAAATAAATTCAAGTACAGTTGTGGTAATTTGTTCTTGGAAAAAACCTTTAGTGATAGCTGCAGCATCAGCCAATGTTATATAGGCAAGTATCATACACAGTACTTGTGTGAACGCACACGGAAGTATTTAATAAGTTTAAAACCTATTACTTAATTGAGTCCTCGCAAGACCTCATAAGCAAGAGTATTACAATGACATTGAACTTAGTCCCAAAGGTATTGATTTCTTTCTTGTCTGAACAAAAAGTCAGTGTAACAGGCAATACCTAGGCTGTAACAATTGACTCAAAATCTATCTTTCTCATGTCCAGTGCACAAAAAAGTGTATTACTCCTGGTTGACCAACCCTATACTCATCAGAAGACTGACATGACTGTCCATGCCAGTGAGAGACTGGAATATTAATGGTTAATATCTCAAACAATTGGCCATTTGCAGTAGTCACCCAAGTGCAGAGTAGGTGCATACTCATCACCAGAGGCTACAGGTGGGCATTGAACAAGATAAGGGAAGGGGCTGATAAGAGGCAAATCCTGCCAAGTGAGACTGTGCTTTTTATGATGCTAACATCTTTATATTGGTGATTCACCTGTGAAACTCCCATCCAGGCAAGCACCCAGACATTCACACAGGCCTGAAGGTATGCATTCTCCCTCCCAAAGTGTCCCATGATCCACAGCACTACATCATTCAGTGCGAAACTTCCTGCCCCAGGGGAGGCACCTGCGCATTACAACCAAGCCAGAGCAGTTGACAATTCCCTTTGGAGAGACTATCCTGCCAGGTATGTTACAAAAAAGCAAAACAGAAGGCAAGTATTATATATTATCTTACTCCAAGTATTTTGTATTGCATATTTATCATAAATCAGAATTGATCTAAATTTCTTGGCTTTTCGTCTCTCTTCCCATAGTTGTCAGAATGGATTTAGTTTGTAATTTTATGATTATATGAATTATTTTCATGATTACATGATTAATTTTGTGATTCCAGAAAATGGAAATCTTTAGATGCTCAAGATAAACTCTAGAAAAAAGCGCAAAATGGTTTTGAAATATTTCCAAATATGTAAGACAGAATTGAAAAATGAACAAACAGACAAAAAAACGCCCATATCTACTAAACTTCACAAACCACTAAAAAGATAATAATCATATTGGGAGGATATTAAATTAAGCCCATGAGACTAGACTAATTATCCTCTGACTCTTTTAATGGAAAGACTTTTTGTCATTTTATGATGGCTGGGAGAGATAATATTTGCGTTTGGTGAAAGACAAAGATTTGTTAATGAGACATTTGCAGTAAGCAAGCTGTATTTTTGTTCTTACTTAACACTTATGTACAAGGGGAAGTAACAGAACAACACATTATGCCAGTTGGTGTTTAAATATGTATTGCATATAATCCTGCTCAAGGGTGTATCAAATTGCACTTTTAAGAATAATTGAAAATTACACAATACAGATTTGAGAGGAAATAGTTTTAATTTTAATACAGCTGCTGCCATTGTTTCTGAAATGTTACAGTCATTGTGGAGATCTGTGTATGTCATTTCCTCAAGACCAGGAAAAGGGCTGAAGTTTAGCAAATTGTTGTTAATAATTGTTATTTATGTTGTTAATAGAAAGTTATTCATTCCAAAAGGGCAAAAAGTTTGTTTGGTATGTATATTCTTATTCCATAATAAAGGCAGTTCACACACTGTACATGGAGAAGTTTATGCAAGAGGGAGGAGAAATCTATTTCAATTTTTATCTTTCTTCAGACAAAAGTGGGAATTTAGTTAGTCAGGTACTGCTTGAGTTATTTTCAAAATTATCTTTTTTTTACTGAAAGAGAAAGTTGTAACTGGATTTATTACTAGAAATTATTACTAGTAAGAATTTTCATCATTCAGAAGTTATAGTTAAAAAGAAATAGTTTTAATTAGGCATAACATTCATATTGAATAAATGTTATTCATTCAATATGAATGTTATTCTAAATCATTACGCATTAGATCGTCTCTCATTTAATAGTAAATTCATCATTTTTTAGAAGATCTTTAAAAGATAAGAAACTGAACAGTTTGGTAATCTGGTTGGGAAAAAGACGCATCCTTGGCTGAAATTAAAATCCTTTCATATGACACAGGTCATTGTTATCAGTAATTACAAGCAGCATTACCTTTGTTGTTTGTTGGAAGTACTCACTTCATAGAGTTTGTCTTCAAAAGGCTGAATTCACCTGCCTATCCTGATGTTTTGTATTGGTAATTTATCTTGTATTTTTATAATAACATTATGCAAATAATTTTAGAATTCTCTTTCTGTCACAGAAGGCTGATAGCTTTCTGAACTTATACGCAAAATATACATAGGTTCATAAGTGTATATATATGTATGCACATATACACACATACACACTTATCTATGTATTATATCTATATCCATATATTTCTAGATAGATTGCTATACACACATTTGTGTGTATATGTGTATATAAAAATATTACTGACTCACTTAATCTTTATCCATCAAAAGACAACATGTTAAGTTGAAAGAACTGAAGACTAACGTCTGTGACATCGCTCTGAAGTCAAAACAAAAGATAAAAAGATGCTAAGAGTAGTCCAAAATGGGAAAATACTCTCACCTCAAATTAGACAAAAAAAATCTTAAACTTTGGGCACAGACTACCCAGCAACGTGGTACGTTTTCAAAGAAAGTGCTAATAACTGGGATGGTCACTGGAAAACATGCCACCACTCAATGTGGTATGAAGAATTAGAGAGGAATTTCTCCTCATAGCTAATGATTTGTAGATGGACATTCTGTATCTGCTACATTCTCTGTCAAGAAATCAGCAACATCTAACATCTAACGTCTGACTAATTAATTTCTGATTAAACCTGGGGAGCATGTGTAGAATTACAGAAGCACTACAGCCTGGGAGCAAAGGGAATCCATTCAGGAGCCTCCAACAAGCATGTTGGTTTCTCAGGTAGAGGAGGATTCAGTCTAGCTCTCCTTGAATTGTTGGTTAATCTGGGCTGAATGAAAATATCACTCTGAGCCCTTTGTTGTGCTGTCTCTTCTGTGTTCAAAACAGAGCAGGAACTGTGTGTGTCTCGCATATTTTTCAGACTGCAAAGCATTTGCAACCCAGAACTAGATGAATAATCTTGTTTAAAGTTGATTTCTGATAATTACAAGGTTTTTGTACTTCTCTGACTTTATTTCTGAGGAACTCTAAAAATTATCTTGTCTGGATTCCCCACCTAATTCTGGTTTTTAAGCAGTGTGTAAACTCTACCATGTATTATTTTGAAACCAAGTCTTTCTCTATTAGCAAATGAAAGGACAATAACATGCCCCAGTGTTATAGTTTAGCAAAGTTATTCCCGAGTTTAGTGCTCCCACTGAAACAAAACCATGAGCTGTTTATTCTACTTTCCCTCCCTCCTCCTATCCCTGTGGGTGGCTGGAGAGGAGAACTGGAGGCACAAAAGGTAAAGATCATGGATTGTGATAAGAACAATTTATTGTATCCTTCAAGGTTATAAGAAAACCAGTGATACTAATAACAAAGTCTACCAAAGAGAGAACTATTCACAGGTTATTGCTCACCCTGTGGGGCTGGTAATACACAAATCACTGCCATGCCACAAAACCCCAAAGATACCCTTTCCCCATCCCTGGAAAATGGCATGAGGTGGAATAGGATAACATCTGGATCTTAGCCATGGCCCCTCCTGACTACTGCAAAAATTAACCCTGTCCTGGCAGGAACCAGGATAAGCAGGCCGCTCTTTCATCCTGAAGAAACCCACCCTTCATGCAAACAGCAGATGCACTTGGAGTATTAAGTTAATAATGATTTCCCTTTTTAGAAAAACTGGTGTTAGCCTGATGATAAATATTAGAAGATTAGCACTAAAGTCTGCTTTATATTGTGTCTTTTCACTTCAGATTGGACATGCAGTTTAGATAGCTCTACTCATTATTCCTGTCAAGGCAAATGAGCAACTACATAGTAATTAAATTTGTTCTTTTCTTCTTTATTTTTTTTTTGCGTGGTCCCTAGCCAAAAGGGACCTGTTTAGTCTGTTTACTTAATATTGTATTTAATCACAGATGCATCTTGCAAAACAATTGCTGGTACCAATGTTAGTCTTAGCGCTTTCACCTCGGGAGATTTGTCTTGTCCACGAAGGAGCTGAGGATTAGGAGAGAGAGAGGAAAATGTTCCGGTTTCTGTGAAACTGTGTCAGTATGTCTTTCAAGAAACATTAAGTATGTTCTTACACATTTCTCAGGAACAATTCTAGAAAATTAAATCATGCAGAGAATTGTAGAAGACACAGTCATCTATTCACTGACACAGAAGAACTGCCCTTTGGCATGGAAATGACTTCTAACTACATCTATTGAAGGCATATATAGAAATATAAGAAAAGAGTAAAACTAAAGGACAATACTAATAAAGACAGACCTTGAGAGTCTTACCTTAGGATGTGTTTGCGCAGCTGTAAGTCAGCCTTCACAACACAAATTAATGCAGTGCTTAGAGGCTCCTTGACTTCACTTTGTCAGCCTCAGATGCCTGTGGTTTTAATCCTCTATTTGCCCAGATTTTTTCTCCTTCAAACATGGAAGTTTTCTGCAACTGCATAATTTAAGTGGAGTCGTAAGTATTTTGTGGACCAGGACATTCGTCCATGCAATGGAAGTACGAAATCTCAAGATTCCATGCCCTCCCCATTGATTTCCATCAATTTTACAGTGAAGAAAATAGGAGAGCATATCTGATGAGCCATTGTTTGCAACAAAAATAAGACCAGAAGAGTGGGACAAATTAGGACCAGTTTGATTTTAATTTACAAGTGTTCCTAGCAAAATAGTGTCCAATCTATCTAAAATCCAGGACATCCAACTTTTACTTCTTGTTTTACCTCCTACACATGCAACACTCTTTACAACTACCGTGTTGGGTCCAGCCTGATGTTGATGAATCTTTATTTCTTTAAGCATCAAGAAGGGCAGAAAGAGACAAAGAAAGGCCAAATGAGTGCTGTATACTCTACTAATCACTGTGAGAAAGGAAGTGTGCAATCAAAATTTAAAGTAATCTGTCCTGAAACCTTTGAGATTTTCATTCATTAAAAAGTAAATTCTTATGGTGAAACATGAGTTAAATTTAAAAATTCAATACATAAAGCTTAAGTTTTCCTATTCAAGCAATTTCTACAAATAAGTTTAATTTAAAGACTGTAAGAGAAATAAATTTCAGTAGCAAAGCTTTAAAACAAGAAGAAGCCTCTAATATTCTAAATGATTTATAACTGATGCAGATGAATCTCTATCTCCATAATGCTGAGAACTCTTAATTGCTTTAGGTTTTACCTTTTGGAGGAGTTACGCGTCTGTAGGTATGCCTGTACTATTCTTATGATTGTTGTGGCAGTGCTTTTCATTTTGCTCTTCTTCCATGGGCTCTGGCTCCCCAGCATTCCCAGGATAACTACCAGTGGTAATTGGTAAGCTTCACTTACCAGTGCTTAGCTGACCATGTCCACACTGACACATCAATACTTCTGAAGACTTTTCTTTGTCAAGCTCTGCAACTCCCTCAACCTGCGTCTAGAGTAGACATCAAAGTGAACGGGAAGCAATAGCAGAACAGAAGCAAAACCCGAACTGTTTCCTGAAAAAGCAAGAAGCTTTTCCTGTGAGAAGAGGAAACCTAAGCTGAAGAAGCATGTTCTCTAGATGGGTATATGTATTTTAAAGAAGCTCTTCAAGGTTGTTGTATCACACTGTGGTTATGACGTTCCATTTCTTACTCTGCTAACAGACAAAATTGCTGGCTTGCAAGGAGTGGTTTACATTTCACTGTGTACACAAGACTGCATCAGGACTGCCAACAATTTATCTAGACCTTGCCACAGAGAAATGTTTTGAGGCCTAGACATGTGGACCAGAAACTCTGTTGCATTTTAAATCATAGTAGGCCCAAACACCCCAGTTGGTAAAGTGAGTATCTCTAGCCAAGATGCAAGTGGGATCACCCTGGAATTTTACCCCCAAGGCAGAAAAAAATCATGAAGATGTTTAGTTGAAAGTGTATCTCTAAAGAAAACTAAGGGAAAGGCACATCTAGACCTTTAATTGGGAAATATAGGAAACGTAAAAACATCAGGGAAAACAAAGAAAATGGCAAGTTGTTTTCCAAATATCTTTTCAGCGCCTCAGTCTTGAATGATAACTTGTATTTCTTCTTAGTGGTTTTGCACAGGGTTGACAGGCATCATATCTCCAGGGGATTTTAAGAATGCCATAGAGGTGGCACCTGTGTTTATTTTCTTGTGTGCACTGAAGAAAGCTCATAGACAGGAAGATAAAAGCCTTAAAAACTCTGCAATGAAAATATGAAAATGCTGAAAGAGAACAGAGCTGAGGGAAGAAAGGACACTTCAGAGCTGATTGGAACATGATGTAAAGAGTGTAACCAGAATGAAGAGCAACAAAAATAATAAAGAAACAAATAAAAGGAAACAGGAAAGAAACTGGCCTGCAGCAATATTCATAATCAAAACCGTTTTGAAGTAAATTTTTCTCTATTCAATTTGTGTGCTTCTGATCATGAAACAATACCCCTGCCATATATTTTCTAATCAGCTCTAGTGTACAAAACCAGAACATAAGAGTCTACCTGAAAAAAAAAAAGTCATAATCATAATCTCTCAAAGAAGCCAATGCCAAGAAAAAATGTGTGCATTTACATGTTTTTTCCTGAATTTAATCTGTGCATCATCTGTAGTGTCCAGCTCCTTCATAAAGCTAAAAAGACTTCAAAACAAACAAAAGCCATGTTAGTTTAAGATGTATTATAAAAATCTAATCTATAAAAATTCATAAGGACTGGCAGCATTGATATAAAAGTTACTTGTGATCACAATTACTGAAGACATTTCACAACAAGTACTTATGTGTATGAACAGGTCAGAAAGCACTAGGTAATTTATTACCTGAAAATGAATTAGACTGTTAGCTAAAGCTTCTTGCTTACTTAAAGCTTTAACATGTATCTTAGCTTTTACAAGACACCTGATTGGTATTATCATCAGAAAGTGGAGGATGTAACAAAGCTATTTAGAACAGATTGTCCTCTTGCATGAAAGGATTTCAGCTCGTAAGATTTCCAGAAATACAATTATCTTTCTGTTATAAGCATTGTTACCATCATTAATAGGTAAAGTCATAAGGAAGGATGTAGGACGTGTTTAAGTTAAGATGTATTTTTCATTAATAAAAATGTATATAGGCAGGAAGATGGAAAAGATGGAAGGAATATTCAGGTCTTCCTCAAATGATTGCAAAATAGAAAAATAAAATCTGCTGTGACACTACCATATCTTCCAGAACTCTATCTCACTCTTGCAAGAAGATTCTAGCTTCACAGATAACATGCATATAATTATAGGACTATAATAAACCCCACTTGAATGCAGTCGAGAACCAAACCAAATGAAAAAAATATCCACTTACTTTTCTGTTTAGTTCCCTAAGTAACAACTACACTTTTATTACACCAATTTCAAACCGTTATTTATAGAAAAGTCAAGGGTTTTGTAATGCAAAGAGTTTAAGATGCAAAAAACTAACCCAACAGACAGACAGGTAGATAGCTAAACAAGGAAGGGAAATACTTCCTTGACATTAGTTGCCATTTACACCCTAGAATTTTCAAAGCAGGTTTCTGCAAGAGTGTGAACAGCAGGGCATTGCAGTTGGCCTAGCTGTTAGACCTGGTTAATGTCAACTACCATACTACATTGCTTCATGTACATTATTGGGCAAGCTTGTGCATGTGTGCACTGCTCCACAATACACTAGCTGGAATATAAATCAGCATTGTAAAAACAAAAGCTGTGGACAACCAGAGGAATAATACTCAACACCTGCTCCACGGGTAGCAGTGCAGTTATAACCTGTTCAAGTACCTGGGCTAAAAACTACTCAGAGCCACAAAAGTGCTACTTCAAGGCAGAGTAATTACCTAACAGTATGTGTTCCCTCTCTGCTTAGCAAGCACAAGCCTGTCCAAGGGAGCAAAGGCATCTAGAGCTCTTGTCCCCTCATCAATTCACACTTAAACATTATAGAAATTCACATATATACAGGTTTTTCTGAAATTTGAGGCAAAATATAATTCAGAACATTAACTTCTTTACTGAGTCCGAGGCAGAGTAACCAGAACTTTACTGAATCTAGCCCTCACTTATGTTTGCAAGTACATGGAGAATAATATCTTAAAATATTCTACCTAAGACAAAGCTTTAAAATACATACACTAATACCATCCAGAAGCCTCTATAATTAGGAAAAGATCCTAAATAAGGCCAGCAAACATGCAACACTGCACTCAACATGAAACAGCACTGACACATCAAGCAACAGTTAAACTTGTCGCAGAAAGATGCAAACACCGATGGAAAAGAAAGACATGGCTCCCTTCCCTTCCAGTCTTAACTGTTGAAACTGATTTCCCACAAAGCTCCTTAAAAGCTCATAAGCAGGAGCTTACATCAATAAGCAGAGTGATTAATCACATTGTCTAGTGCTTCAACACAGACATGTTAAGTTCCACATACTGGATAACATAATCTGTCAATTAAATGGGATTGCACACAATACATGCCCTCACAGATATATATATAATCAAGTAACAGTAATGAGAGAGATTATTGACTCCAAACAGAAATAAAATCCCCTCACTAAGGGCCACAGAATTAAAAAACAAATTAATGATCCTGAAGTGTAACAGTTGAAAAAGAACACAGCCTGTGTTGAATGCTTTACATTGAATGATATTCCCCTTCTATTTACTCTATGGAATTAGTCTCTTCCTATTGTGAATGTTCTGTAATGGGCTAGTTAGAACTGCATAATTTGTTTCCTAAAGCCTCAGAGACACAGGGTTTTCTGCCTTCTACAGGAAAAAGGAGAGGAAGACACAATACTGTAAAACAGCTAAGTAGGTACAGTAGATCTCCTTCTGGCACAGGAAAAAATTGCATAGAAAAATTAGAAAATTTACTGTTTCAATTCATAAACTCCACTGTCAGTCTAAATCATTGTTACAAATGGTTTCTTGATATGTTTGATTTTTTAAATCTCCTACTTCTTAAATAGATGTGTCCTTTCCAAATTTTGATTATGATTATCAGGCGAAAGAGTTTTACTTGGCTACTAATGACTGTCATTGGAAGAAAGATTCTGCTGATGTTCCTGGTTCTTTCTTAATTGTTCTATCAAGAACACCATCTTGCACTCACAGATATATAGTTTACCTCCCAGCAGACATGGACAAACTATATAATGAGATAGCAAGCCTGAATATTTCCACATTACAACCAAAAGCAGCAGGAAACACTAGTAAAATTTCAACTGAATAAAAATCAGTAGGGGAAAAAAACACTGATCAACAAAATCAATGGGCTTCAGCTCAGGAAGCCAATCACTGACATATATTTACTGAATATTACATAGATATAGTAAGAGAATTTATGGAATAACCCTATATGGAGGACAATGAAGGAAACTCCTGTTGGGAGGCAAATACACATAGACAAAAACATATGGATACAATGCTAAGAACTCAAGTATTTTAATAAATTAAATACTCGTAGATATTTAAGAATGAAAAGCACCAAAATACCTTCATCCTGCAGGTTCCTATATTTCTGCTTATATGAAAGAGGAGCTCATTTTCACCCAAGTCAATATATCAAATCCTGCACTCCCTCTATTTCTTAAAAGCCACAAAAAGTCACAGTAATAAGGCATTCTCCACCCTTTAGGTATTCTCTCTGTGTCTGTATTGAGTACATTTAACAATCTGATACTAGGAAAACATCGCGTTCGAAGCCAGTCAAGGTGTTTTTTCCTACCAGGTGCACCCCATTATGTCAAGAAAGCCAAAATACCTCTATGACGCAGTATGCAATAATTACAGCAGAAATTTAATATTCTCCCATTAAAAATTAAAAAAAAAAAAACACCCAAAACCAAAACCAAACCAAAAAACCCCCACAAAAAAAAAAAAAAACCCACAAAAAACCCCACAAACCACCCCCCCAAAAAAACCCCAAAACAAACAAACAAACAAACAAACAAACAAACAAAAAACCCACAAAAAATATTGAAGACCAAGGGCATTAAAAGTTTTTAAGTCCAAATGTTACTTACTTTTTCACCTTGTATATATATTTTCACTACACAATTTTGCTATGGAAGGACTTTTTCAAATATCATCTACCTTTACTCTTTGATTCTTCATGTAAACATGGCTAAAGGACTTTAGCCATAATACACAATTTTCAAATCCTGAACTGGTCTGTAAGAGTATCTTCAGAGGTCTTGTCAAGTTTAGATCAGAGTAGGCTTTGCAGGGTAACATGTCCCTGTCTTCCTGCACCAAATATTGGGTTCTCCACCATTGATAAACTTCACAGTAAACTAAGGAGGTTAGATGCTTCTCAGAGCAGCTAAACTGTTTATCTGCAAGCACGCACAGAGCCCAGATTTTCTGCCACTGGCTTTCTGACTGAAACGCAAGTACATGAAAAAGAGTCATAAGAAAATTCAGTCTATAACTGGGGAGGAATCACATGTGTATTGTCCTGGTTTCATCTGGGATGGAGTTAATTTACTTCCCAGTAGCTGGCACAGTGCAGTGTTCTGGATTTAGCTTGAGAATAATGTTGATAACACCCTGATGTTTTTAGTTGTTGCTAAGCAGTGCTTGCCATAACTCAAGGACTTTTCAGCCTCTCATGCCCTGCCAAGAGAAAAAGCTGGAGTGCCACGAGAAGCTGGGAGGGGACACAGCCTGAACAGCTGACCCAAACTGGTCAGAGGGACATTCCAGATCATATGACATAATGCTCAGTATATAAACCGGGGAGAAGGCTGGAAAGAGCTGCTGCTTGGGAACTGGCTGGGCATCACTTGTTGAGTGACAAGTGGATGAGAGGGGCTTAGTTGCCAGCTGAGGTTGCACCACAACACTGTATAAAACCAGTTCTGGTTAAATTTGAACTACAGTAATTTTGAAATAGAAACCAAAATGAGAATTTAGCATAAGAAGTGTCTACATGCATGTTAATCTAAGCAAATATGAATGGTTTCATTACATTCACAGCAGACAATGAGTATGAGTATTTGCAGAGCAGACAATAAAATACATGAGTATTTGCAGAGTACAGATCTGGAGCTAGGACTCACTGAGTGGAAACATAGAATAAAGATAAATATTAGAAAAGAGTGCATGAAAGAAAAAAAGCAACTTGAAAGTTATTTGAATTCTAACTCAACTGCTAAGATTTGAATTTAAATGAATTTGTATCTTGCATATTCCTGGAGGTCTGAATAGCGTACAAAATATATCCCTCTGCCTGAAGACAGGCAGTGATATCATCTCATACTGACCAAGAAAAATTACAGCATAGATATCCATTGATTCTGGCATTCAAGTTTGGTTTGGTTTTTTTTTGCTTGTTATGAAGCTACATTTATTTATCTCATCAATACAAAGACTGATCTTATCCCTTTCCAATGGAATCATTCACTCTTTTAAGCACTAAAGAGTCACCACAAAAAACTTAGTGGTTTAGGTTATTGTTTATTCATCTCCTTTTTTTTTTATGTTGACGAGTCCTCTTTTTTGCAGTTATCTTGAAGTTTGGCCTATTGTTCCCTTTCTTCAAATATGTGGTACCTGGTGGTAGGATTCCTCAGGGTCAGCAAATGTATTCAGAAAATTTCGCTAACATAATTCTAGAAACTCAAGAAGTTAAAACATAGGGCTTGTATTCTCATCAACAAATATTAAATTCAATGTTTTCAGTATTCAAGACATTTCTGAGGAATGCAGCAGGAGGCTGGTTTTTCTGAATGCAGCTCTAGCCCTTTGTGATTAAAATCTCTGCATCACTCACAGAATAATTTAGATGAGAGAAAATAAGTACACCTTGGTAAGCAACTAAAGGAAGATATACTATAATCAGTTCTAAGCTTCCTTTTAGAGCTATAATTATTTTTGCCAGTTTTAGACATTTTACATCTGATAAGCTTATCTCCAGGAACACCTGACACTCTTTCATATTTACTTTCCTGCCAAGTAAACCAAAACCACTACTTCTGAAAAAATATTGCAGACAGTCCAGAGACAGGTGTCTACTTTGAGAATTTAGAAGGTAAAAAAAGAGATTAATTTATGAATAATGTAGGAAATCCAGTGAGGGAAATGATACACAAATGAGGGGAAATTTATATTTTAAAAATTTAATCAAGTCAACAAAGAATGACAAGTATCTAAATATATATATTTACTGTTCACATTGTTCTACTATAGTTAGGAAAAATCTATGTGATGAAATTCTGTGTTTAATGAACAATACTGTGTAAATCTGCAGGTATAGCAATCTTGCATTGCAACTACCTTATATTCCTATTTGCCTAAAGCTAATATAAGGAACAAGGGTCTTAGTCAAATAAATCCCCGGTTCCAGCTGCATTATCCAAAAGAAAACAAAGTTCATAAAGCTACTTAATCTGAAGAAAAGACACTTGGAAACTTCTCAGTCCATGAAAATACTGCTTCATAGTTTCCTTTTGATCAATAGAAAACTCCAATGAAGAAAACTAATTTATAGAGCATTTCACTAGCAGTGCATATGAATGAATAAAACATTAGATTGCTTTACTTTCAGCTACCAAATAATTTTCTTGATATTGCATAACTGCATTTCTAACCAGATGAGGTACAAATGTTTACCTCTAATGTACCATCTCATGGACATTTTGCCTGAGGCTTAGAAGTCTCTAGCCAATAAGATAATTTCTACAGGGTAGAATATTTGTGAGTAAAAAGAACTTGATTACCAAAGCAACAAACACACAGCATGCACAGGCCACATCACCCTCTTGTTCATTTCTGACTGTGTGTGAATAGTAGATAAGCATGAAATGTTATTCTTTTCCAATGCTACAGTTAAATTAATCAGGGCTCGTACTTGAGAAACCTTATTAATTCTTCCTACTTTGATTTAGAATACTTTATACAGAGACATACTATATACATATTTAGGGTACCAAAAACTCATTTTTTCCTTCCCTTAAATGCAATACTGTTTTTAATGGGCATAATAATGATTCTCTTTATTGTTTGATTTAAGTTTTTCTCATGAGCACTGAATCTATGTAAGTCAAACTATTTCCACAAAAAACTCAGGTGCTGTGGAAAGAAATGAACTTTTGTACCTGAATGATCATGAAATGAAAAGAAGACTAGTAAAACAAAGCTCAACAAGTGACAGAAAAAGGACTAGGACATCTTTTGTTGTCCATGAGTTAGCAGAATCAGCCCGCTGGAGAAACCCTTCAAGGAGAGCAGTGATAGAAAGAAGCTGTGTGCATGCACACTAAGCTACACACCCAAACCCTCTCATGGTACCACTGCAGCACCTCAGCTGCCCTGCCAGGGCAGACATGCCCTGAATGGCATCAGAAAGAAGGAAAAGCTGGGTCCCAGCATTAATACTTAGTGCTACCAAACCTCCCTTTCCCCACAAAAAGCATAACCTACACCTCTGCTATGTTTTTCTCAATGCTTCATACAAGCCAGATTTGCAGGGCTTTATATTAAGTACCACAAGAGTAACCAATGTCACATCCTATCACCTATGGAACAACTCATTAAATACTTTTGGAACTGAAAGGGCTGGATGCTTTGTACCCCTGTACAACTAATGCTAAATGTAGAACCATGCAGAAGACCATCTGAAATGAGTTTTGGAAGGCACTAAAGGAGCACCTGGCCACTTGTGGGGAAGATAAGAAGAACAGGAGCTGCTTCATCTGCAGTTTGGAAAAGATGGATGCTACTGAGCTAAGATGTCAAGAAAAAGGCAATGAGAAAGCTGAGAACAATTTCAGCAATATACTTAGCAATATTTAACTCCTAAGTACAATTTCAGGCTTTGTAATGACCAGCATTTGAAAAGATCCTCTCTTGTCTAAGTTCTAAACATTTTATTCTACTGAGCATACAGAAATTCATGTGTTTTCTGTGAAACAGATAGGAAAAAAAACCACGGAGTAATTTTTGTTTTGTTTTGTTTTGCCGCTCTCCCAAGTCAGAGCAGATCCAGTAATACTATGAGTGATTTACTAAATGCACATTTATTCAGGGCAACATTGTTTTTTCTCTTGTGCATACTTTTTATGTGCATAAGACTCTGTAAGACTCTGAACACACAGACTGTGAGAAGTGTTCCCCTCATGATCCAGCAAACATAAGCCAGAGCCTGAAGGTTTGGAACACTACTTTGACTAAATGAATACAGCTGACAGGTTTTCTTTATTATTAACTTCAATCCAAAGTGCCACGTATTGCTAGTGTCATCATAATACAGAACATTTGGTCATTACTAATTCTAATTGCTTACGGACAAAAGAAGTGTTTGAATTTATTGACAGCATACACAACACATAGATGACAATTAAATTTTTTTTTCTCAGAATGATCTTTGGATGTATTCAGGAACTATCTGAGGTTCTCACAATGTCATTAGCCTATATGTAAATTAATACAAATACACATAAGCTAGAGCAGACTAGTGAATGTTGGAGAGGGGAGAAGATGTCAGCAAATATTGCCTCAGTGAGTCTCCACTCTGACTTGTGATACAGGAGCTTAATTCAGCCAGAGAAATTTTCCGATTTCTGGTTCCTGTGAGTACTTGAAAAGAGATATTGTACTTAAGAAGAGAATTTGTTCTTGATTTGCCCATGAAATAAAGTTCAGCTTGTGAATTTCTAAGCTTTACACAAATTCAAGGTCAGGACTTCCACCAGTAGCTTGGTTTTGCTAATGAGATTTCAGTGGGGATGGTGAGGTGGAGAAAGAGATGTGATACAGTCACTTCAAGCTGATGACAAACCAAGGGAATTAAAACTTGGTTTTATGCAAGACTTCAAAAAGCATAATCTTGTTATGCTATGTTTATCAAGTATACTTGGTGTTGACTTCAGACACCTCCTTTGTGAGTGCCATGATTTTTTCTAATCATTCTAAGGAAAAAAAAAATATTGACTGATTTTTCTTTCTCATGGTTTTAAAAGGATAATGTCTCTGCAAGCCTTTCAAGCCATGTCCTGAATTCTCAAAATACAAAATCCCTACCCAGAATACAAACATGCTGCTTTTAGATTTCACTCTTTATGTTAATGGCTTGAACAACGATTCATAACCTCCCCCATTTTCAATTCACAGAACTGAGCACTTCTTCCTGTTTGTCCATCTTCATTGAAAATCTTCTGTTCACTTTGAAGCAATACAGATTCATTATTTGTGAATGACTTTCACTAAGAACTAACAGAGACAAAACTAAGAGTAACCGGGAAAGATTGGAGAAAACATGAATTCTAAATGTGCTCAGATGATAGGAATCATAAAGCCACAGAATAATTTAGGAAGAGGCCTTTAAGATCAACAAGTACAACTTCTAACAGAGCACCACCAAGTCCACCTCTAAACTGTGTCCCTTCATGTTTGCTGAAGAAAAATGAACTCACACAGAGATCAGCAAAATCATTACACTATTTATATGTTCTTTAAACAGTGTTTAGGAGAAGGTTATTTATTACTATAGAAATTCAAATTTTTGAGACTCTTGGAACCTAATAAAAAAGAGCCTGTGATGAATTACTGTGACAATTCTCCATGTCCTTGTACTACCTAGGCTTCTACTCCTTACCTGAAGGTGTACATTTGTGCTAAAGTAGAAGCTGGCTAAAAGTGAAACCTTGTCACTTGATTAAATTCGCCCATTTAGAATGTCTACCACAAAGGATTGCTTATAGAGCTCTATTACCTGTATGTTTTGGTGTATTTCAAATATTGCAGTCAACTGACACAGCTTTTTGTGATGGAGGGCTTTTTTTCCTTGGGTTACTTATAAAGAAAACAGGAATTAATCAGACTTACACATTTAAAATTTGGTGGAGATTCCCAACTAGAGTCAAAACTAGCGCCTTGCAAAAATACCCTCCACAAAGAGAACAACAGTGAATGAGTTTCTCTTAAACAGGAGAGCCTTTCCAGAAATCCAGGGTCTTCATACAGAAACTACTAGGGAAGCTTTTCGCTGCAATGTATCAGACAAATTCAAGTGCCTGAGTCATGTAGACTACATTACACAACAATACAGGCTTTCCTTTCAGATGTCTGTGCAGGTGCTCTCACATTACTGACAGAAGAAATATCATGCTGATCCTCCTTATATCTTTGAGTTTGAAGTTTCATATTTGTCTTGGTTAGAAAAGACAGATATCTGCTAGGGAGGGCAAGACCTCCCTTTGGAATGGAGAATTCAACCCCCCTCCCTCCAANTCCCCTTGGAGAGAAAAAACTCTCAGAGACCAAAAAAGGGTGTAACCTGGTGCTACACTTTACTTGCCGTTTGTATTGTTTTGGTCAAGCACCCATAGTACCCAGCACTTAGACTCCTAGCGATTTTGTGGGAAAAAATTCTATAGGGAAAAAAACCCCAAATCTAACCCCCAACAATATTAGGCAGGAAATACTGCCAAGATGCTGGGGAAATATGTCAGCATAAAAATGTATTCATTCGCAAACTCGAAGTAAGTGGTCAAAATTGGAAATGCATTAACTGACTAACAACTTCATAACAGCTGACTAATTCAAATAACTCTTAAACTTTGCTGTGGTATTCTTCTAGCTTACTTTCCCATCATTAAAATAAAGGGACTCTGCATGTTCAGTCTTCTGTCGATCTTCGAATCCTATCCAGACATGACTTCTAATTCCTCTAGACATTTTAGGCTAATGAGTAGGATGTTAAATAGGAACAAGAGTTCCTACTGTTCCTGTAACAATGACCCAAAAAAGATCAGAGTATTTCCTCTTACTATGTCACAATGGTCTATTTTGGTTTGAACTCAACTTTTCCGTAGTTTAGGCCTTTTTTTCCCTTTTAAGACTTTAATCTGACATTTCCAAGCAATTTTTAAGAGTGCAATGAGGAATACAGGAAGTCAGCAGGAACAGATAAACTATCATTAAAGGCAGTGAAAGTCAATGAGCCCAAAAAACAGGTGTTCATGCACATTGTATCCTAATAATTAGAGTCATATTTCAAGCATATCTTATATGCAGATATCTAACTGTGCAGTGAGATGACTGGTCACTTTCGAAAAGATGACTGCACCTGGTAACCTCTTACATAGGGTCCTCAAAAGAGCATGAGGTAAATGAAGTAAAATATGGAAAGGGGGTTACATAAGAAAAAAATGGTGATAATTATGTATTATGAAGAAACTCAGTTAACTCGGTTAACAAGGAAGGATTAATGACTTATAAAGGACATTTATGTGTGCCAGTCTTCAAAAGTTTTGAATGTAGACCTTCAGAATTGTACTTGTTTACATTTTATAATCTTGTAATATAGGGTTTTTTTCACTGTGATGTCCAAGTAGTGAATCTGATATCTGAATAAAAAGTCTGCATATGAATAAAAATATTAATATCTTTGATGGGAAAAGCTTAATCAGCATAAGTTACATTATCTGTCTTTTTATTTATACTTTCCAAATGTGGTGTTGTCACCAACAGTTATGCTAACAAATAAACACAAATGTTTTGACGTGATAAAATTACGTGAATATGAAATAACTATCTGGCCACAGACATTTTATTATTCATCCATCATTATTTTTACCTCTTTTCTAAAGAGAACAAACTCTGCCTGAGTTTAAACAAATGTCTGGTAGCAAAATCCACAGAAAGTAGTTGACTTTCAGGTTTCTAAGAAAGAAGAGTGCTCTGAAGCTAACTTTTAAAAAGTACAAGGTGCTGAAAAGATCTGACACTGTCTTTTAGCATTTGCTTCCTTCTTTATCAAATCACTACATAATGCAAATAGAAAGGAGATTTTCAGCTAATGCCCTTTAACCTTAAAAGACAGATGAAGAAAGCATAGAGATGGCAAAGAGGTGCTGCCAGAAATTTCAATCTCTTTGCACGGGACAGGATAAATTAGAGCAATAGGAAGCTCTCTAAATTCCTGAGTAATTATGCAAAAGTGACCTTAGCACTTAAAATAAATCTAGAGTGGACATGTATAGCATTTTGAACTCTATGTTAGCCAAGACATTTGCACTGTTTTGGTATCAAAAATGAAAATCTGTTGCTTCCCCAATCTCTTTACTCCATGCTCTGAAAAATATTTGGAAAAGGTAAGCTTACCAGCAGGTAGCAAAATTGCTATGAAAGATACTCAAGAGGCTGTGTGTGTCAGAATATATTTGCATTCAATTTGAATACTGTTATCTGTCCTCTCTGCTAAGGGCTGGAATCTTAGAATTTTAACCAACCCTTCTCTGTACAGGGCACATAAAAAATTCTTGTTACAACCCACATATATCCTAAAAAATTACTGGAAAATAAAACGTCGTCTATTGAGGAAAAGTGATTTTAAAATTCCCATTGAAATTTCACATGGATGAACCTGTTTCCTGATGTGGACAAAGTAAAAGTAGTAATATATGGGCAATATTCATCCTAATTTAGGATACTACAGCAAGGTCTGGGTACCCATTTGTTAAGGACACTACCTCTACAGTTCTTCTCTCCTTCTTCCTATTTCTGTCCTTGTAGCAAAATTAAAAAAAAAAAAAAAATCTTTACAATTATTTACATATGCAGCATCAGCTTGGAAAAGAATTTCCTGTGGGTCTGAAGTATTTGGCATAGGTGTTTTTAATACATCAACATGAATAAAATATTGTATTATTACCATTGCCAGAGGGAGTTGAATATCACTTAGACTTTACTGTGGCCTTTTGTAAAGAAGAAAGGCAAAACAGCAAAGAGCGAAACCAACTTATAAGTAGAACAGTGTTCTCATTGTAACTTTTCAAGGAGTAAACACCCTTGAAGTCAAAGTAAGCTCAATCACAATGTATAAGCAGAGAATGTAGGTTATATTCATCACACAATTTGTTGTGAGAGAGAGAATGTGTGAATATTTAAAAATCCAGTTTCACTTCCCTGAGGTTTGGAAGGTTTCTATGTTTTTGCTGGGACAGTTCCCACATTTAGCATGGTTATACTTACAGAGAGAGAGGGGGAAGTAACATAATAGTTATTTGGAAACCAGGCAAAATTCTTCTTGAGAAAAAAAGGAATACAATGTGAGTCTCTTAAGTTTGCAGTCTTGAGATAGAGGCTGGAAGAGGGAATCTGGTGCTTCCTAAGATAATGAAGGGTACCTTGACTGCCTAGGGTTAGAGTCTGATTCAGAAGATAGCAGTTTACTTCCTGGAAAGAAGTCATAATGCTGCTGCTATTAAGCAGTACCTCGTTAGTCTGACATATAAGCATTAAAACAGTAGCTGTGAAAAAATTATGGTGAGCAAGAAAAAAAGCTACAGGAGTAAAATTTTTAAATTTTTGATACAAATGTGGACAAGAAGACCTGGAGAAGACTTTGGACCCACACAGTGTGATTTCTGATGAGACTCAAGTGCCTCAAATTTGTGAGCAAGGGACACAAAAAAAATGCAGAACCTGCACTCCCTGAAGGATAAGTTGTCACTGGGTGTAGCTGATTTTCTCTTCCCTGTAAACCCTCACATTAACTTTGCTGCCTCAGAGCTGTCAAGCTGACCACCTTCTGGAATGATTCAAAATAATTTTTACAGGAAACTTAAGGGTTTATTGCAACGTCTGTCATGTTACTGGGTTCCACCATAGGAAAGCATGGACCAGGTCTTTATATTTCCACATGTACTGTGTGTTGTACTGCTTTATCAGTAGAACTTCAAGGGTTAAAACAGCTTTTATGCTGTTTGGATTTACAATACCAAGATATGATATACTTAACAGAGACTAATTTAGATGCTGATCATGGCTGGATTTGCACAGATATTTCCAAATGTGACACCTCCAACACCCCTACATCCTGCTGTCGTTACCATTCTCCTAGTTTCTTAAGATCAGATGTTGCACATAACTGCTCTTTTCAGCCTCTGAGTGGCTGATCTTGTCTACTTCAATAGGACTCGGAAGAAATTAGCAGGTTTTGGTAAAAATATTCAGTGATCATTGGTCCAGCCATTGAAATGACCTTAGTAAAGTGTGGTTCTCAGTTAAATAATGGATGTAACTGTTTCATTCTCTGTTTCTCAGCAACTGGCATCATTATTCAATCACTGTGTAACAGTTTGTCCTGGTTTAGAGCAAATTTGGAGGGAAACCTCTGAATGGAGCTCCTCTGGAAAGGCAAACCCAAACGGCCCCTCCACCACAGCAGGTCTGAAAAAAAAACTTCCTTGGAGAAAAGTGGAAAAAGCTATTTATTTAACAAACAGAGTGCCCACGAGCACACAGAATGAATAATATGAAGCAATAAAACCTTTTGTTCTGCAGTGGGATGGCAAATTGAGAAAAGTCCTAGCCGTGGGTACAGCCCCATCTCTCTCAGTCCCTTATCAATTCCTCCGGTGCTGGAGAAAAATGCTGTCCTGGGCCCCAGAGGGCACAGGAGTGATCTCTTGGTTCTCCTCTGGATTTTCAGTCCAGAGCAGGTTTAAACAGTCCCAAGAAAAAGGAAAAATACCGGTCTAGGGAACTTCTCTGCCCTAGCTA
>WBMY01007575.1:2410-14747 GCA_013397315.1 Donacobius atricapilla
CCTCGGGTTTTTTTTTGTTTTTTTTTTTTTTTTCCCACCATATTAGACAGGGTTCAGAATTCCAGAATAAGAAATAGGGCAGGGAAGAGTGCCATCATGTGTGTCAGGAGCACACAGCCACACACAGGGCGTGCCAGGGATCACTCCAGCCTTGCTGAAGACATCACAGCCCTTCCCTCCCGAGATGTTGCCATAGAAACCTCAAATTATGTCTATAGGGGAAGAGAAAAAAAAAAGGTTTCCTAAAGGTATGGATGAAGCAGCTCCATGGAAACCAGCCCTGGCTGTCAGAGGAAATGAAGGGAGAGGGTTTGTGTGGGAAGGCACGAGATGATCATCAGCTAAATCTGCCAAGTGCCAGCCCTGCCAGCCAGGAGAGCTGTCGCTGCCTGATCCCGGCTGGGACGGAGGGTTCGTGGCACAGGAGCTCCTGCCACGCCGGGCACCAGCTTTGGCCAATGACTGCAGTGCCAAATGGCTGAAACACCCCAGGAACGCCTGTCCACGTGGGCAAAACACCCCAGAAACAAACGCCTGCCCTCGTGGCTAAAACACCCCAGAAACGCCTGTCCACGTGGGCAAAACACCCCAGAAACAAACGCCTGCCCTCGTGGCTAAAACACCCCAGAAACAAACGCCTGCCCTCGTGGCTAAAACACCCCAGAAACGCCTGCTCACATGGCTAAAACACCCCAGAAACAAACACCTGCCCTCGTGGCTAAAACACCCCAGAAACAAGTACCTGCCCTCCTGGCTGAAACATCCCTGAAACACCTGGCCACGTGGCTAAAATACCCCAGAAACACCTGCCCTTATGGCTAAAACANTCCACGTGGGCAAAACACCCCAGAAACAAACATCTGTCCACGTGGCTAAAACACCTCACAAACACCTGCCCTTATGGCTAAAACCTGCCCACATAAATAACCCCACCCTGCCCCTAAACCTGGGAGCAGCCTGGCACAAATCAAAGGCGAGCCGAGCTAAAAAGGACTGGGACTGGGACTGGGACTGGGACTAGGACTAGGACTAGGACTAGTCAGTTCACACCACAGCCCTGGCCGGTTTCAGCCTTACAAATCCCCCAGCCTGCTCTGAAAGGAAATTGAGATATTCCTGGTAAATTTTCATCCCACTTGTCTACAAATATCACCAGATCAGCTTCTCTGGAAAAAACACGGTATTTATTCTTTAGGGGGGACGTTAGAAATGCAGGCTCTGGAACAGGAACCTTCTGGAAATTCCCATTCGCTGCATAAACCAGAAGATTAAACCACAGCCATGCCTGTTATTGTTGGAGAGTGCAAAAGTCACCGAGGCCAAGAGTCAGCCACCCTCAACATCTCAGTCTGATGCTGTTACCCCGAGCTCCCTCAATGGCACTCTGAGGTAAACATATGCTGCTCTCTCATGGTGAAATAAGCATTTAAAGAGATCAGGAGCCTCCAGCAAATGAGTCAAATCTAATCCTTAATCAGCACTTGCTAGTTCACTAACCGCAG
Organism: Donacobius atricapilla; assembly: GCA_013397315.1. Classification (NCBI taxonomy): domain Eukaryota; kingdom Metazoa; phylum Chordata; class Aves; order Passeriformes; family Mimidae; genus Donacobius; species Donacobius atricapilla. The sequence goes on from WBMY01007575.1 coordinate 3,913, forward strand.
ACAAATTATTTAATGCTGTTTATTGAAGCTATCAGAGCAGCTGGTTATCTGCAGCTCCCCTCCCCAGCTGGGCCCAGGCAGTGCCTGCTCCATTCACGAAGCTGTGCTGAGGGTAAGGGAAGCGCAGGAAACATCCAAACAGATATGGGAGTGCCTGAGAAATCCTTCCAGAAACAAAAGGACAAAAAGAGCTTTCGCAGCATTTGCTGCCTTATCGCTGAGGAGCGTTTTGTGCGGTTATAAAAGGTACTGAGTTACAGACACGTGTTATCACTCCAGCCTTTTCTCCCCATTTTTTCCCATTCTATTTCCCTTTTCCACTCTTTCTCTCAGGTTCTATTTCCCTGAAAGGGGCTCTGTACCCAAACACTGATTTGGGGATTCACATGAGTCCTTCCAGCTGGAGGACACAACGCTGAGCTTGGGGAATATTGTGAAACCACAGCCAGCCGGGCTCCACAGGAGCGGCTCCTCTTTTTCATGATGTGAATGTCAGGCAAAGCTTCTCCGTAACAGCACCAGGGTTCCAGGGCACACAAACTTCCTGCCCTGCCCTTTCCAGCTTCCCAGCCCCGGCTGTTTCAGGGTTTAGCAATCTGACACCACACAGCCCTCAAACCTCTTCCTGCCCGGCTTGATTTCACATTCTCCCCTGCCGCTTGCCAAAACCTATCTCACAGAACACTTTCTTTATAAAATTCCCCTCTCTCCAAGGCTCAGGAATAGCCTCACTTGTGTCATCAGCAGATCCAGTTTTTCAGCCCATCTCTTCAGCCAGGTTTGCTATTTATAGATGGAAAATTTTTCATTCTCCACTGCCAAAAGTTAAAACAAACCTATCACAAACCCAAAAGGCAATTTATCATTTCACTGGTACAGAGCCCTCAAAATTCCAGGATTTTTTCCATTGGGCAGCTCAGAATTGATTTTCACCCTGTGCTTGTGAAGGGAATCAAAGCTGAGCTTTAGACTGAGGATCAGCGCTGTTACAGCAAGAACTAGACTCGGGGTTTTACATTTTCCAGCCTTTAATTCGTGGAGCATTTGGCTTCATTGAGACAAACTGTTTTAATCAGGAGCTGGAGCCATCAGCGGGAATAAATTTGTCAGTCAGACAAATCAATTCCAGGCAAACGCCTCCGCAGGCCGGCCCTGCTGTGAGCAGCTGCAGGAGGTACCTGCGCCCCTCTCACCTCAAAGGAGCACTAACAAGCCTGGCTTCTCTCGGCCTGCCAACCACAGAGCCCCAGGATTTTGTGGATAAACAGGCAGGAGCGATATCAGTGTCCCCCAGAGGAAGCTGGAAAACATTCCCGGCTCTTGCGCTGTTCTGCTTCTCTCCCTGACACGCTTACAGGAGTTAAAGAAACATTTTTTCCCTGGTGGGATGGTTGAGATTCTCCAGCTCGCCTGAACTTTGCTCACCGAGCCCTCTTCCCGTTTTTCCCAGAGCTTGTAAAACTCGAAGCCATGAAGTGGCTTTAAACGGAGAGGAATTTCAGACAATTAAAGCATTGTTCACTCTGCCCCAGTCCCTTCCCAAGTATTTGTGCCCGTCTGCTCCTGAAGATTTCAGAGAACTTGTCCACATAAACGTAAATCTTCACAAAGGTGAAATTCAGTGTGTAGGACCAACCCCAGGGCCGAGCGCTGCAGGGGACCTCACACAAGGTGTTGTCATAAAACACCTTCCAATCTTTCTTTGGAAAGAAATACAGGTACAAAATCCATTTTTTGCTCCCAGTCCCAAAAGCACAGGGCTTGTATTCCATAGCTTCATCTCCCAGCCAGTGCTTTGACAGCTGAGACACACCCAGTTCTCCTAAGGGGAAATCCCCTGTTTTATTCCAAATGTATCCATCCCTTTGTTGCCCATGTTCCTTGGAATAGCACTGCAATTCCAAGTATCTGATAATTTAATCGCACCATTACCATTGAATGCCATTCTCACCACGGAGGTGGCAGCTCAGAAGCACAGGTAGGGGACACCGTCCCCAGGTTTGCAGTGACAATCAGAATTCCAGCCCAGGAAGAGCAGCCACCCTTCAGGGCTGCGCTTCCAACCCTGAATGCCCCCGGCAGAGTGTGGCAGTGATTATTTGTTCTGCTCTAAATCCATCTTCTCCAGACTGCCACACTGAGTTATCTCCTCATTTCTCTCCTTCAATCACTTCATTATTTCCATTTCTCTCTGACGCTGATCCACGAACTTGCATCTTTTGTGGCTCATGTTGTAAAACTTGAGCTCTCCCCTTTTAATGAGAACCTTTGGCTTTTTTTTACTGGGCTCATTCCACAATCCAAAACACTCAGGGAGGTGTAGGAGTTCCTGACTTCATTTCCTCCTCAGATCTGAGTTCCAGTAAAGCAGAACAATCAGCTGAATCAACCCCCCTAAGAAAAATAAATAAATATCACCTCAGGAATTCTGCTCGGGGTCCAAGGGTGCTAAGGAAAGGAACAACACGCAATGATGATTAGCAAGCTCTGCAGAGCTCTCCCAGCAAACACACAGATGGCACACAGACACTCAAATGCTACACACACATCTCATGACATTTTGGAAGCAGCACATTTGGATTTGAATACCCCAAGCTGTTACTCAGAGAAGCTTTTTAATTTTTTTTTTCTCTTTTTTTTTTTTTTTGCCACCAACAAAACTCTGCCTCGTTTATTTTCACATTTCAACGCGCCCACAGCACAGACCTTTGAGCATGCTTGTAGTAAAACTATTAACATGGATTTGGATGTTGCTGTGATCGCTTTGCTTCTCCCTTTTGAGCCCGGAGGGAGCCAGAAGCCAATGGAAAAAGGAAAGGAATGCGTAAACCCATGAGGAGGAGACCTAAAGGATCAGACCCCTCAGAAACTCCTCTTATTCCTGGAGGTGGTCGTCGAAATGACTTTTAGGTGCCTCTGCCAAGTTGTTAAAGCTCTGCAAGAACAGATCCAGCAGTCCTGTGCTTCCTTTGCCCACCACGGAGATGCTTTTGCCATCCTCGTTCTTCCCAGCCCGTGCAGCAAATGAAGGTGCCCAATTCCCCTTCTAAAATCAAATTCAAGCCCTCCCTGGCAGTTCTGCAGCACAGTCCCACTCCTGGCACTAATACATCAGATTTATGAGCGCTGAAGCACGCTCATTACATAAAAGCCATTTCACAGGTTTTATAAATAATGGGGTTTTTACTGAGGAAGCAGAGCTGGCAGCCCAGCAGCTGCCACAGCCGCAAGGGGTGGGACACAGAGATGTGAATTTCTGGGTTGTTCGAGAAATTTTATCCCAAAAGGAACCCAGCAGCATCTTCTCTGAGCCCAGAGTTGTGCAAAATCATCCATTCAGTCACCAGCACTCATCTTCAGAAGGGAATAACGCAGGAGACGCTGAGTCCCAAAACGCTGCTGCAAACCCCGGCTGCTCTGAGCTCACCTGAGCCCTCCTGCAGGGTTTATGCCAGAAATCAGAGACTCCGTTACTGCCATACCCCGAACAGCCCCTTTTAGCCACAAATCACAGAGTTTTACGTAAAGTTTTATCACATCTCAAAGAGAAAAAAAGAAACCACTCCCTCATGGGCAGGATTCATGCCAGAAATCAGAGACTCCGTTACTGCCATACCCTGAACAGCCCCGTTAGCCCCAGATCACAGAGTTTTATGTAAAGTTTTATCATCTCAAAGAGAAAAAAAGAAACCACTCCCTCATGGGCAGGATTCATGCCAGAAATCAGAGACTCCGTTACTGCCATACCCTGAACAGCCCCTTTTAGCCACAAGTCACATTTATATAAAATTTTATCACGTCTCAAAAAAAAAAAAGCAAAAGAAAACACTCCCTCGGGGGCAGGGCTTACAGGTTTTGGCCTCCAGCAAATCTCAGTTCCTGCCCACCCTTCAGGAGGAGGGGATGTCTCCAGAGAGAGCAGAGCATCCGTAAGCAGATCGTCTCAGCCGTAATTACACTTGGCATCCAAATAATAATTCAAGCCCAGAATAATTTCGTTTAGGCCTTCACTGCCTAACAGGAGAAATAAAAGGCATCGATAAATATCACAGAGGAACGACAGGCTGACTCCTTCCATTCCTGCTCTCCACCAAAGCCTCATAAATGGGGCAAGGGAAGCTGTAAAAGCCCGGCTTGGAGAGCTCGGCTGCCTCTGAAACACAACCAGCCTCAAGCAGCCACTGCAGGATCTCAGGAACAAACGTGAAAACCGAGATGCATTCAGAAACGAACAGCAGCTCTGCAATAGGAATGGGTTTCAAGGGCCTGGAATTTGAGCCATGGTGCCGAGGGACACCAGCTTTAGCAAAAGCCTCCCCAATTCTGTGTTTTAAACTTGTTTCTCGTTCCGTTTCTCTCTCAACAATGTCTGTCCTATGCCATGGCCTTTCTAAGTCAGCATTTCTTATCTCAAAATTTGCATATAGATGCAGACTGTGTGAGCCTTCTGCCAAGCTGTAAAAATTCTTTACAACTCCGATTCCCACAAGAAGGTTTCCTGACCTGTCCTTACAGTGCCAGTCTGTGTTTAAACTGAGCACTCAGTGTTTAAACGGATCTTGAGCCATCTCCCCTTTCACACCCAGATTTAAGAAGCTTTGTTTGCTGTTAGCTGCCGCTTCAACAAGTCTACGATATAATCAACTCAGGAACAGCACTTAGAACTATTTTTAAATGATTCCTGCCTTGGGTGGCAGCGCCTGCAGGGTGCAGAGCAGGGCACACGTCCCTTCTCCGGCTCCCACACGCGTTTTGTTCTTCACACCCATAAAGCCCTGCCGGGAATGCACCTGGCTGCCGGGCTCCCTCCCAGCGCCGGGAATTGCCAGCGGGGCAGAAGGAAGGAAGGATGGATGGATGAATGAAGAATGGATGGAAGGATGCGGCCCCGGGAAAGCCCAACCTGGCAGGGACAGAACCCGCGGGAGCGCATTAAAGAGCAAATCGCTGCCAGCGCCGGGGCTTGGCGAGCAGCTCCTCTGATCCCAGCAGAGCTGCCTCGGGCGCTGAGGTGTTGGGGTCCAGGGCAGGTGGAAAACCCCTCAGANCTCATCTTTTAAACCCTGGTATGGGACTCTGAGAGACAGAAACCCCTAATTAGGGGATTGACGGGGTGAAAATCCCGTCAGTGAGGAGCACTGGGGAGCTGGGCTTGGTGTCCCCCAGATGCAGTTGGATCAGCTGGGCTCTGCTACAAGTGTACTCCGCAGGAAAAACACAACAGCCTGGCATGGGAACTGCTAAGGAGATTAAAAAGCTCATTTTTATCTCCGATGTGCTGCCCCCCGGGAAATTCCTCGTGTCCATCCCCCCCCCAGTCACCAATCCAGGGATGTCACCCGCACCAGGACAATGCCGGGTTGGTGACAAGCAGCTCCTGTCCAGAGCAGGGCCTCACACTTTCAAATGGGAGCTACTCCTGGAAGCCTGGCCCTGCCTCAAAGGCACAGGAGGAGATAAAAGGTTTATCTGCACAAATAGCAAACATCCAGCTGGCCTGAGCTGCTTACCCCAGCCATGGGATTGGAAGGGATGGAGAGGGAGCACCAAGGGCCCCTAAGGTCTCTGAGGGTTTGGGGAGGGAGCACAAAGACCCCTGAGCTCTTTGAGGGTTTGGAAAAGGAGCACCATGACCCCTGTACTCTCTGAGAGTTTGGAAAAGGAGCACCGTGACCCCTGAGCTCTCTGAGGGTTTAGAAAAGGAGCACAAAGTGCCCCTGAGCTCTCTGAGGATTTGGGGAGGGAGCACAGTCACCCTGAGCTCTCTGAGGGTTTGGAAAAGGAGCACAAAGACCTCTGAGATCTCTGAGAGTTTGGTGAGGGAGCACAAAGATCCCTGAGCTCTTTGAGGGTTTGGAAAAGGAGCACCATGACCCCTGTACTCTCTGAGAGTTTGGAAAAGGAGCACCGTGACCCCTGAGGACTCCTTCACTCGGTGGCAGTGTTTAGTGCAGATGGGGACGGAGCATTTCCAGACCTGACGGCTCAAAATCAGACAAAAACCGTGAGTGGAAGGTGATCCACCAGGGCAGAGGCTGGAACATCCCCAGTCCAGAGCAGCGCCGCCTCACACAAGTTTGGAGACAAAAGCTTTAGGGACACGACCTTGTTTTGCTGTCGCCCTGATTTGTTAAGTGGGAGATCAGCGCCAGCTCCCTTTGCACCCCAAGGTCTCGTTAAAATGAAATTAGAAGCTTCTGTCAGACTACCAAGGTAGCCCAGAGCCGTGTACACACCAGGCATTTCTTTAACTTTCCCTTCCTTGTGGCACAGGGGAGAATTCTTTCAACACTTAGGCTGCTCTAAGACTAAATAATCAGATTTCCCCCTCCTCTCTCCAGCCCAGATCCCCAGAGCCTTCTTTCCCTGGCAAAGGCAAGGAAGAGCAGATGTTCAGTTCAGATGAGATTAAAGGGGAATGTCCCATATTGGTTCCCCTGTCCTGTAAAAGAAAAGGTGGAGACTCAAATGAAAGTCAGGGAGAAAGATCTCAGATTTCATAATCGCTTCTGCTGCTAAAAGTGACAAGAAGCTGGCCAGATTTGCCACCAGCCTGAAAATGTGGCAGGACCAAGGAACTTGGCTTCAAAAATTACCTTGGCCTGAGGAACTTGGTTCCACTCCATTGATTTAACTTTGCCAGCCCATAGCTCCTAATACTCAGAAACCAAAGTGTGAAATCCTAATTAATTATTGGGCACCCCAGAGGCAGGAGAAGTTAAATATTAGATGGGGAAAGAATAATGGCAGAAGCAAGAAAGAAAAAATCAGGAAGAGCCAAGGAGAAATTGATAAATTAGGTTAGAATAAGAAGTTTATGTGTGTACATCTGGGCTGGGTGACTCATGAGATAAAACATCGCCCAGCCAATGGAGTTGTTTGAGGAGGTCTCCAGGGAGGGAAGCAGGGAAAAACGGAATGAAAATGAACCAAGACAATTATGTGGATGGTTTTTTCAGTCACAACACAGCTCAAGTGGAGGGTGGGAAGGTAGGCGAGGTGCATGGGTTGAGACACAAACAAGGATTAAAGGCATTTTGTTAAGCCTGTATCCAGATAAAAGCTGCAATTCCCAGCCTGGTGATCCGAACCAGATCGTTCTGTGAGCGCTCCCCGGCACAAAGGGTGGAACTGATTGTGCAAAGAGGCCTTCATTCCCTGATCTTCCTCAGCAGCCCCACCGCAGCCCTGGAAAACAGCAAACACTCTCATGGGTGGGACCAAGGAGCTGCTGATTTTCTCCATCCTGCTTTCCCAGCTTTTCCAGGCGTCCTGTTTCCAGGGCTTTCTCCAGCACAGGCTCTGCCAGCCCTGAGGGTGATCAAAGATCTGCCGTGGCCATGAAACCAGGTCCTGAAAGCTGCTGCCCAGCAGGGCTGGTGGCGAACCTGCCTGCTTTGGCTTCGGGGTTTGGAGCACGCTGCTCTCACCGAGCTTTTCATTTTTATCTCTGTTAATCCCACTAATCTCCTGCTCTTTAGTTAAGTTGGGCCCTCAGTAGTTACCAGTATTTATGCTCTGAGTATTCAGAATGGGGTTACAGCAAATCCAATTTTTATTCCCTCTTGAATGAAATCTCAGAACTCTCACCAAAGCAGGCAAGAATTACTAAATTATTATTTTTGTGAGCTTCTGAAGCACCCCACAAGGGAAATCCCAAGAGAATCCACAAAAAGAAGGGCACATACTCCAAAGAGAACAGACTCTGGACACCTTAACATGAAATTACACAAATTAAATGCCCTCTCCACCAGTTTCCTCACCCGTAAAAGAGAGAAGGCATTAAAAAAGCATCAGGACCGTAAGTTCTAGGACAAAGCACCACCACTGAAAGGCAGTGCTGATCCAGGCCTACCAGAGCTGTCGTTTCTCTCCCTAGAATTTCAGCTTTCAGGACTAAAACCGGTAACACCAACTGGGTCTGCACCTGGCAGGAAAATGCAGACCAAACACGTTCCAAGTGTGGGGAAAGGTGTGCTCAGCTTCGAGGGAAGGGCAGGCAGGGGACAGGGACCAAAACTGAGCAGAGGAAGGGAAAAGGCAGCAGACAGGCAGGGGAGTAAAACCAGCTTGGGCAAGATCCTTGTTTTGTTTGCCATAAACATGTGAATGAAAGCTCTCGGCACAGGAGGAGGAAATCACCGTGGATGGATGCATTCCTTATTCTGGTAGAGCTGCATTCAACAAAAGGGGTTTTCAGGCTCCAGCCTGCTTGTTCCTCTGCCTGAAGTATTTGCTGGGCACAGAGTTCCTCTTTTGGCTTCGCAAGCACCCTGAGCATCTCATCTCCAGCCCCACCGCGCCAGGCCTGCCTGAACTCTACCCAAACCCACACTTCCCCCTCTGCCAGCCGCTGCTCCGAGGCCACAATCCCTGACATTAATTCGCACAAAGCCCAGGCTGGGTCACAAAATCCTCCTTTGCCAGATTGCAGGCACAGAAAACGCTGCCTAAAATTGGGCTGCAAGGCTCTGGCATTGACAGGAGCCATCCCAGTCTGTCCTTAATGGGATCATGGAAGTAAAAAAGGGCATTGTCCCCTTCAATATGGACATGGCAACATCAGATTAGAACAAGTTACTACTTGTTTTAGATATNTATCGTATATATAAATTCCATAGGTATTTATAGCCACAGGAAGAGCACCCACTGCCTGTACCTTGAACTTCAGATCCTCTTTTAGAAGCAGCCACTTTTAGACCCGCCACTTAATTGGCCTTGAACCCTCGCTTGCAATAATTAATTGTGCTGGGGAAGTCTCTGGAAAGTGCAATCCATGTGGATAATTGCAGGGGGGGAAGCGCCCCGAGGCGCTCCTCACTCGTCTCCCTCCCTTCCTGGTGCTTCCGGATGCTCTGCCAGCAAATCCTGGGAGCGGAGAGATCATTAATCACTGGGGTACAAAAGGAATATTAACCCGGCAGTGCTCCCCCCTGGGACTGTGGCCTCAGGCAAGGAGTAAATCATTACTGGGCTCTGCAGCTCCACTCACAGCGGAGCACCAGAGCAGCTCCTTGATTAATCTTTGATTTCAGCACAGATTACCTGTTAATGTTTGAGGCTATTTGTCCATTTTCCCTGCCACGGAGTTAATTAAAAGTGTAACAAAGAGCAACACACAGTTCCAGGAGTGAGTTTTTCCTGCCGTGTCATCACATAACCTAATGTGTAGGTGATGCCAAGCGCCTCCTTCCTGACCCCCCTGCAGATTCTCACAAGAGCTCCTTCAAATAAACATTTTTATTCATTGAGAGAGAGCTGGGATAGAGCAAACCCGGGGCTGTGTGCAGTCAGAGACATACCAAACTCAGGAGGAAGGAATCTGCCCCTCATCACTGCCATCCAAAGAGTCAGGTTTTCTCCAATGGATTTTTGTTTTAGTGGCGTTGGTTGTTGTTGGGGTTTTTGTGTTTGTTTTGTTTTGTTTGACTAAAAGAAATGCTTCCCCTGAACTCATACAAGTTCTCAAGAACTCTTACTGGGCTTCTAGACAGAGAAGGCTTAGTATGTGAAAGACATAAACAAGAAGCCTATCAACATTATTTTTAACATTAATATTACGTTCATTACTTTAAGTATTAAAACTCAAGTTTGGTGTGGAATGTATACCTGAAATCATCAAATAAAATCAGAGCCAGTCACATTGGACTGATCTGTTTGTTTTCCTGTAGAACATTACGGTTTAAATTAAGCCGATCATGGAGGTTTTTAAAAGATAAAAAAAATACAGCCTTGTTTTTTGATGGAAGCAATGGAACTGCCCAGGTTCAGGGTCCAGACAGCCCAACTGGAGCACCAGGGTCACCTGATTTGTACAGCACTGAGATGGTCAAAATAGGCACAGGAAAGGGCCTGGTTAGGGGTGGAAATGTGAGCGAGAGAGCTGCAGGGATCTCCCCCTCCATCAGCACCCCAGCCCACACCGAGCCTGCCTTCACCTCCCTGCCCAGCCCTCCCGGGAGCAGAGACCCCCAGACAGCTCCTGCAGGATTATGCCCCTTTCTGACACAGAGGTGGGGCAACTGAGAGGCTTTTTAAAAACTTCTATTTTCAGTCTGATGTGAAGGGTGAGAAAGTACAGAGGTTATAAGTCACACTATCACAATCAGAAACCAAACTATTTCCTAATTATAATATATTATAAGCGTTTGTTGGCCTAAACATCTAAAATTACCCCTCGTAGGTCCTACTACAATACACCTTTCACAGTTTTATTACTCCAAAGTATCTGGTGTATTTGCAAACCCATTTATTTAAAACTTGCTCCTAGTTCCATTTCTCTCTCAACAATGTCTGTCCTATTCTATAACATTTCTAAGTCAGCATTTTCGATCCCAAAGTCCGCATATGAACACAGACTATGTGAGCCTCCCATCAAACTTTAAAAACTCTCTACTTTAAAGACCCACTTCCCACAAAGCACCGCCAGTTCTGGGTTGGGAGCAGCCGCTGAGCAGGGCTCAGGGGGGGATCCCCCTCCTTCCCACATTTCGTGCCATCGGTTCGGGAAGCGGGGCTGTCACATCGGCCGCAGCCTTCCCGCCTGGATGCGTCCCCTCCTTGCCGCGGGGGGCAGGAGGGCAGGGGGGCTCTGCAGCCCCGGGCCCGCTGCCCTCGCCCCTGTGCCCAGTGTCACAGGCACCAGGGTCACACCGCGGGCAGCCTGCCCATGCAGTCGGTCACGCACACACAAACACTCACACTTGGATCAGAAGGTGTGAACTAAAACTCTGTTTATTTAGAAGTCTGACCTGTTATATAGCATTTCTACAAAGGCCAGGGACTGGGGGAGAAGGGTGACACCTATCCCCATCCCATTGGTCAAGACAACTGTC
>WBMY01007575.1:35956-60630 GCA_013397315.1 Donacobius atricapilla
GGTATAGGTTATTTTTTATTAATGTTTATTTATTTATTATTATATTTTATTAAGGATGAAAGATGAGATAGCCAATGAAAAACTTTTTGCATTTTCACGAGGGTGAAGAAATATCTATTCGTTCTTTCACAAATTGTTTATTTTTTTTATGTTTTTAAGAACAGCGCAGAAAAATCAAATTATTTCGTTTTTCAAAGGCATCTCCTCAATCCTGGGTAGGGGAAGCGTTCCAGAGCAGACTCAGATGTTGGGAATATCAAGGAGTTCCTTCTCCGTGCTTTGTTTTTTATCCATTTCAGCTGGATCTGGGATTGAACTACGTTGATTAAAGTAGTAAAAAAGGGCTTTGAAATCTTCAGCAAAGACCCAGTGCCCGGGAAATCTGGTGTTATTAAAATTTCTAACTAATAAGCTGCAGTCGGCACTGCATTTCTTTGATATAGATTTGATAGAATTGCCCAGAAACCGCTTTGAAAACTGCAAATTAAAATCTACCAAGCAGCTCTCGTCTCGCTACAGCAGCGAGAAGCTGGAAAGAAGAGTAAAAAAATAATTGTTAACAAGAGAATTATTGCAAGGTGAGGCTGTAAAATGGGAATTAAAGGGCTGGGAGCATCCCCTGCTCCCCGGATTTCAGCCCCTTCCTCCCAGCCGAGCCCACGAGGTGGCACCGTTACTAAAAGAATAAAGGCTCAGGAATTAATTATTTCATAATTCATTAACCAGCGGTCAAATGCACCCCCCGAGCTTTGGCTGAAGTTGGGAGCTGGCTTTTCACCCAACAAAACAGCTTTTAAATTCCAATTTATTTTTTTTTTCCTTTAAACCAACACTGAGAAAGAAATAAAAAGTCAGATTATCTGTACTGCATCTCCTGTCAGCAGAGAGCTCAGAGAGGCTCTTCCTAAAAATCAAATTACACTCCGAGGGCCAGGATGAGCCTCACTTCAGGTTCTATCATATAAATATTTTGTTTGAAGAGCAGCTGCTGCCGGGGCTCCAGCTTTAATAAACCTGTGCCTGCCGTGCCCCAGAGCTCTCCTCCTGTTGTGCATCTCCTCTCCAGCCCTAATTTTCATAACAATAACATCAACAGAAGCGCCCTCATCAGTTCCATTGCTTTTGACATCTGCCTCAATATTTAATGACGGGAACAGGCCCCTGCCTTCCATCTTCCTGTGCCCCGCTCCAAGCCTGAGATTTCGGCCTATTTCCATCTCCAGATGAGAAATATGCCCCCAGTTTTCTGTCCAAGTGCTGAGGAATGTTGCGTTTCCATTTAGCAAAGCAATCCCGTTTTTCCCCCTCTCCCAGGAGCAGTTTAACAACCATTGACCATTTCCTGCAGGTGTCTAATGAAAATAAAACTGTCCCCAGTACAAATTAACAGATAGGGAGCGAGTTTAAAAGCCTGCATTAAGTACATCTAATTAACACGTCCTAACTCCTGAAAATCCATCCATGGTGATGCCACCAGCCTTGAATTAACCTCACCTTCAAAACCTGCAGCTGATAGGAAGCTGAGATCAAAGTTAAAACCAGCCCTTGCCTTCACTTGCCGAGCACAAGGGATGAGTGACCTTGTGATATTGATAAATAAATCACCTATTTGGGTGATTTATTCATCGATGTTACGCGAACAGGAAAAGAGAATTTATCCCTGATTAACAAAAAGTTCGTAATAATAAAAAAATAATAATAAATGTTTTTCTTTATTTCAACCCCACTGGATATTCCCATCCAGGCTGAGCGATTCCAAGGGTTTCCAGCACAGCATGGGCGCTGTAGGAACCCTGAGTTTGTGCTGCTAAAGATCACCCTGCCCTTCTCCGGGCCCGCTGTAATCGATGTGACAGAGGAGAAGCTGAGACAAGGTGACATTTTCCACTCCAGCGTGCAAAACACGAGGCAGGAGTGGGTTTGCATTCCCAAATTACCACGAGCACCTTTCCAGCTGAGGGGAGAACACCCGGAGAAGCCCCGGGCGGGCTGTGGGCACACGCACGGATGGCAAAGCCCTCGGGAGGCTGCTGGGTGAGCTTTCCTTCCAGAGGAATGACAAAAACCAGGCACAAAACCTGCTCAGATTTTCCCCCATCTGTGTCGAATTCCTCTTTTTCAACCCCTGAAATCCTCCCTCACCTCGCGCCCTTCCCCTGACTGCGAGGCAGGCTGTGGGCACCTCTTCATTCCTCCTCCCCGTCATTTTCCAGTTTTTTAGGGGATTTTCCCTGTGGAAAAGAGTCCCTGGACAGCCCAAAAAGCTGTTCCACGAGAGGGCCATCCCTTCTCCCCGGAATTACCTGTCCTTTCTCACCAGGCAAAGTGAGTTAATGCCGAGCTGGATAAAGCAGCTCCTGTTCTGGGCTCATGCCAGACTGAGAGCAGGGAAGGAAAAGGGGAGAAATCTTTTCCCTCTGGTCAAAATTAGAGGATTAACTTGTCAAAACCGGGAGTCGTAATTAACACAAGGAGCAGAACCTGACAATGTGCACAGGATCACAGAAGCGCAGAGGGGACCAGGTGGGAAGAGACCCTTGAGATGATCCACGCGAAGCCATTCTCAGGTGAGAGGGCACGGAGCTGATGCTGCATTCATGGGTGGCTTCCATGCAGTTCTCTAATCCCTGACCTGCTCATCAGAAGCCCTGGAAGATAAAGGAATTGTCTCTCTTTTATCTTTCACCGGAACAGCTCAGCTGCCTCAGAAATGAGGGGCAGCGTGTTCGGCTCCTGACTGATCTTGCACTGCTCCTCCAGCTGATGCGGAAACATAAAAATGAACATCCAGCAAGCCAGGTTTGCACCAGAGGCGCCAGAAACAGCAGCGCTGGCACTCCTGTGCCCAGTCAGGGCACTAATCCTGACGAGCTGTGAATTATTCATCAAGCAAAGTTTTCCTTTCCTTCCCTTCCCTTCCCTTCCCTTCCCTTCCCTTCCCTTNGGCACTCCTGTGCCCAGTCAGGGCACTAATCCTGACGAGCTGTGAATTATTCATCAAGCAACGTTTTCCTTTCCTTCCCTTGCCTTTCCTTTCCTTTCCTTTCCTTTCCTTTCCTTTCCTTTCCTTCTTTTGGCCAGACATTGGAAAAGCCACAGGATGTGGGAGATGATCTGTAACAATCTGCCTATCCGGCTGGAACACTTTTTCCCTTTTAACAGCCTTTTAGTTATGTTCAGTAGAGTGAGGAGCTTTTTTCAGACACCAAGGGACAGCTCCCAGAAAAAGTCCCAAAGTCCCAGGAAACATCGAGAAACCCGATTTTTGAGGTGCACATCCAGCTCGAGATTCACGTTGGCATCACAGTTTTGATCAGCACAGGAGACTTTGGAGTGAATCCCCTGCCTGCCTCCTCCACGGCATAACTCCGACCCCTGGCTGCCCCTCAGACACACAACCACTCCTCTGCAGCCAGGCCCTGTCAGCTCTGCGGCCAAATTATCCCGGGAATGGCTGAACCGAGGGCAGCAGAGCTGCCAGAGCAGGGCTGGGAGTGAACAGCCGCTCTCAGGGCATCAATCAACACAACAGGCAACAAATCACTGACCCTGAGCAGGGCTGAGCTCTGTTTCTGAGCTCTTGGATTCCCAGGGATGAGGGATATTTGCTGCTCCATCCCTCCATCCTCAACCTCGACCCTTCAACAACAGCAGAGCTTTCACTTGGAAGTGACTGAACGAAGCACAGGGCAGGGGAAGGAGGAGTGAGCGGCACAAAGGAGATTTTCTTACATTTATGATCACCTGGGCAGGTGAAAGTTGCTGCAGCAGAAGGCCCCACCACAGACTGCATTTCCCAGCAGATGTTAGGAGGCACAGCTGCTTTTTTGCTTTCTCTGCCCCAGCTCTGGGCAGAACTCAAAGTAGACTCAGACTCTCTTTTCCTTCTGAAACTCCAAGGATTCATAACTCCAGTTATTCAGTGAAGGGATCAAAATCACCTGCCAGACTATGGGTGCAGGAAAAGCTCACCAAAGGTTGGAAAAGACCCCAAGGATCATGAAAATGCTTCTTTGGCCAAACACCCTCTGACCAACCAGAGTGCCACATCCATCCTGACTGGGAGCCAGAACAGCCAAGGAAACGTGATGGGAAAGTTGGAGTTAACATTCTTTTATCCTGAAAGGCTAAAATCAATTTAAACTCCAGGCTGATACCAGGCAAAGGCCAGACCATGTCAGCAAAACCCCTTCAGGTACTGCCAGCAGCATCAGCGTCCCCCTTGCCCAGGAAATGAACTTCAGGGGAGTTTTCTCCCTGTTTCTCCTCCCCCCGTGAGGGGGCAGTGGGAAGGCTCCATCTGCACGCTGCAGAGCCAGAACTCACCTCCCGGTGAGACCACCCAGCATCCCCCTGCTCAGGCACAGCGGGGCACAACTTCGACAATTTATCTCCTCGGGAGCCTTTTTGCCTCATCCTCTCCCAGACACGTTGTTTTGTCTTCAGCTCCAAAGAGACACACGATGTTCTGGGGAAGGATTTTGAAAGCATTTCCATTAACTGGCTTTTCCTCCCTTTTTTTTTTTTCAAAAATTTTTTTTTCCCTTTACTTTTTGAAGGTCACTCATAAATAATTCAGGGCTACATACTGAAAGAACATGCAAAGCTCAACTTTGGACGCAGACTGGAGCTAAAGGAGCGATTTCCATGAGCGGAGGATCGCAGAACGCCCGAGGGCTGCTCCACACAGCATGGAAAGCTGCTCAAGCACGGCCACCAGGCAGCTCCGAGCACAAAACCACACACGAGGGGCTTCAAGGGGCTCGGCTGTGTGCAGGAATCCCTGATCCTGTGACCCAGGCAGAGGGAGATGGGGCGCCTTATCTAAATGCAGAGTTACCAGCGCACAGTGACTCAGATTAAAGCTCAGGACTGTTTATGCTTGGTGAAATTCCTCAGGAGTGCTGGCGGGGGTGGGAGATAAAAAATGGAGCCATGAATAGACCAGATCAAAATAATTGGGTTTATCTTTCATTTCCCTAGCTCTATTGAGTGAAAATAGTTTAATTTTTTTCCCCCCAATTTCTTCAGGCATTGTGCAGAAATCAGCTGTAAACTCTGCTGGTTATTAAGCAAAGCAGCTTCCTCCAAGGCAATCAGGGGCTCTCCTGCACATGGAGCCAGAAAAATTCCAGATTACACCTCAGCTTTGTATATCCCTTAATATATAATCCCTTTATATATATCCCGTAACAGGTTTAATGTTTGATTTAATTCCTGTAAGGCAGCACTGACGGGAGCTGGAGAGGGAAGAGCACTCACCCAGGTGGGAATTTACACGATTGACACAATTGACACCATTTACACAATTGACACAATTGACACAATTGACACAATTTACACTATTTACACAATTTACACAATTGACACAATTGACACAATTGACACAATTGACACAATTGACACAATTTACACAATTTTCACAATTTACACAATTGTCACACTCCTTCCCAGCGCTGCCTGGAGCTGCCAGCGAGCCTGACCTGCTTTGATCAGCAGCTAACGGGGAATTCCCCAGGGGCTGGATGTTCCCCCTCACAGCCCAAATTCTGCAAGCACAGCCACCATCGCCCTGGTTACAGCGGATCATCTTCATCGCACGCCTCGAGTCCTGAAAGACTCCACCTCATGCAAGCCGTCATTTGCAGGGTCGATTAATTCCCTGAAATTCATTGCCATGACAAAAGACACCAGTGCTGCCCGAGACAGATCAGTCAAGGATCTGTTGGGAGCAGAAATGAGCCACCTCAATCTGGGCTCCTGCTCCGCTGCAGCATCTGCTCCTCATGCGAGGGCAGAGCAGCGGGATACACGAGTCTGGATGCAGCAAACGCGGGAAGGTGCAGCCCGAGGGGTGAGCCAGAGGGCCCGGCTGGTGAGCAGCTTGCTCCATGTGCACTGCAGTGACAGGAGAAGGAAAATCCTGCTCCCAGCTCCGTGTTCCTGGCAAAGGCGCCGTGTTCGGAGTGCGCCTCTCCAGCTGACTGCAGCCTACAAACCGCATTTCTCCCCCACGCTGAGCAATTTCCACTCCTGACCTCTCTGTCCTCTCCTCCTCCCCTCCACCTTTTAAAAATATTTTGCGTTTTAAGTTGGTCGCGAAAAGATTTTTTTTTTTTTTTGAGTTTGGAGCTTTTCCAGGTTGGAGCCTTCACGGCCCTGTCAGCAGCAGCCTCTGAGTCAAGCAAGAGAAAGAAATTTGCAAAAATCTGACACCTGCCACTTTCCATTGAGCTTTGGGTGGAAAATGTCCCTGGCCTCTTCCATTTTTAATGTCAGTGCCAGCCTGGCGGAAAAGATTACCTCAGGTAAAGTCATTGGGAACAGGAGCTGCCTGCCAAAGCCTCCCCTGCTCCAGCACAGCCCCGGCTTTTCCAGGGATGATCCCCCACGGGGAGCTGCACACAGCCCCCACGGCCGGGATTTCTGCTCTCAGGGGTGTCTGGGAGCCCAGCACCCAACCCTGCCGGGATTCTCCCGTGCCCTCTGCAACCCCTTCGCCAGGAAAACCAGCTCGTGTCAGGAGCTGGAAGAGATCAGAACAGGATTTCTGCTCTCGGGGGATGTTTGGGAGCCCAGGAACAGACCCTGGTGAGATTGTGGGGCAGAGCATCCTCTTTGAAATCCTTCACAAGGAAAACCAGCTCAGTTCAGGAGCTGGAAGAGAACAGAACAGATTTCTGCCTCTCCTGGTATATTTTTGAGCCTGGGACCCAATCCTGATGGGATTCTCCTCACCAGGAATGGGGCAGTGTCCTCTTAGAAATCCTTCACAAGGAAAACCAGCTCGTGGCAGGAGCTGAAAGAGATCAGAACAGGATTTCTGCTCTCAGAGGGTGTTTGGGAGCTCAGGACCCAATCCTGGTGAGATTGTGGGGCAGAGCATCCTCTTTGAAATCCTTCACAAGGAAAACCAGCTCAGTTCAGGAGCTGGAAGAGAACAGAACAGATTTCTGCCTCTCCTGGTATATTTTTGAGCCTGGGACCCAATCCTGATGGGATTCTCCTCACCAGGAATGGGGCAGTGTCCTCTTAGAAATCCTTCACAAGGAAAACCAGCTCACTCAGGAGCTGGAAGAGAATAGAACAGGATTTTTGCCTCTCCTGGTATATTTTTGAGTCCGGGACCCAATCCTGATGGGATTCTCCTGGGCAGGAATGGGGCAGGCTGTGCCCTCTGCAATTCCTTCCCAAGAACAACAGCTCATTTCAGCAGCTGCAACAGAGCCAATCTGCACTTCACAGATATTTAACTGCTCTCGAATGGCCTTTTTAGTCGTCAAGAGGAGAATCTCATTAGGAAAAAGTCTGTTTTTTCCCAAATCTCTAGGATTGTGTATTTTAGCCCTGCCCAGCCTGGGCTGCAGTAATAATAAATGAACAGCTTCCTCCTCTTCTACGTATCAGCACTTCCAGAACTTTTTTTCTGCTGCAAACTGGAGGAATAAAAGCATCTAAGGATCTATTAGAGCTTCCTAGAGCCAGAAAATTATTGGGTATATCCCACATTTGTACAGAGGCTGCTCAGCTTTAGGTTTAAATACATTTGGATTAGAAGTGAATCGCAGGAAAACGCTTGGATTCCCCCCTCAGTTCCCAGGAGAGGCCAAGATCTCCGGCCCAGCAGAGGCTGAGTGAAGACCCGGCAGGGCAGAATTCCCCCTCAGAAAGGCGCTACAGAATCACCAGGGCTGTGCCACCCACCTACAAGAAAAGCAGACCACTCCAAATTAAAATTATGCTGCCTCGGAGGTGATCAAGCCAAAAGCCCGTAGGGTGCCTGAATCTTACTGGACAACAAGCAGGTTGCTCAGACATGGAAATCTGGGAGGAGCAAGGAATTCTTGAAGGAAACTCAGTAAGAGAATAGGTGGGAAATGGTTCCTTCAGTATCTGTACAAGATAGAGCAGCTGTGGCACGATTAGAGCAAGGTTTCATCAGACAGCACAGTAAATCAGGCTCATCTCCTAATTGGTGCTGGACTCATTACTTTTAAAAAACCTTCTGAAAAAAATATAGGATTTAAGTTCTGCCACAGCTCCCATCCCTGACTGAAAAAAAACCAGGATTTAAGTTCTGCCCCAGCTCCCATTCCTGCCAGCACAAGGAAAATCCAGCAGCTCGCTCTGCTTCCTTCCCTCCGCTGGGTGTTCCTGCACTCCCTGCATCCCTGCAAGGCTCTCCAGCCCGGGCTGAGCTGCCTGGCAGGCCTGGATGCCCCGGCTGAGGCACGGGAGAGCCCATGGAGAGGGTTCGGGGCCGGCTCACACTGCTGCTCAGCCCCCTCTCAGCCTAATGGATTCCTTTAGCACAGCGCAAATTCCCTTCTTTAATCCAGTCCTCAGAACCGTGCTCCAAGTGCCACTTGGAGCTGAATATTATAACTGGAATGTTCCAAAATAGAAGGAAATAAAAGCAAAAGAGATGTCGTTCTCTCCTCACTAATGTCGTAAGATACTGATGCTCTTTATTTATTGATGGAGCGCTCTCACTCCAGCCTAGCAATCTCACCATCTTCATGAATATTTCTGTGCACAGGGGAAGGAGATCCTTCTGCTTCTTGCCTTTCTGCTGGGACCGTGAAAAAATCGGTTTCCTTTGAGAGGCTGGGCTATTGTCATTTGGCTGCCAAGAAACAGGAGCAAACTCACCGGGGTTATCTGCTCTGACTAAACTCCTTGTAATCCGCAGAAATCCAGGTTCAAGCAGCCAGGAAGGGCTCAGAGAAATATTCATTTAATAATGACCAATTCACAGCATGGAAAGGGCTTTTCCAAGTCCTTGAACCAGGGGTGGTCACAGGAGGTGGAAGGGGGAGAGGAACAGAACAGGAACTCCTGAGGGTGATTTATCAGCCCCGTGTTAAGAAGCCAAAAGAAGGAATGGGATTCCTTCAGAACATGAATGGCACTGGATGGATCAGTCCAACGCACTGATCTGAAATGAAAATTCCAGCAGGAACCTGGCTCCAGAGATGAGGAGATGAGAGAAATAGATCTGGAGTGAGAATCACAGAATTCACAGAATTCACAGAACCTCCAGGCTGGCAGAGACCTCCAAGATCATCGGGTCCAACCCAGCCCTAACACCTCACCTAAACCACGGCACCAGTGCCACATCCAGTCTTTGTTTAAACACATCCAGGGATGGTGACTCCACCTCCTCCCCGGGCAGACCATTCCAATACTTTATCACCCTTTCTGTGAAAAGCTTTCCCCTAACATCCAGCCTGTATTTCCTTGGCACAGCTTGAGGCTGTGTCCTCTCCTTCTGTCAGTGCCTGGAGAAAGAGCCCAACCCCAGCTGAGCACAGCCTCCTCTCAGGGAGCTGCAGGGAGTGATAAGGTCACCGCTGAGTCTCCTTTTCCCCACAAGAGATGTTCCTGTGAAAGCAGAGCAGACAGGAGCCTGCCAGGGGCAGCGGGGGCAGCTCCTGCTCAGCTCCCGAGAGGAAAGCAGCTGCTCCTGGCCTGCCTGAGCAGTTCTCCCATTCTCCCCACTAACCACACTCCTGCTTCCTCCAGGCTGCCCCTGATGCCCAAAGAATTAGCTCAGAGCACAGAGAAGCACACAGGAGCATGAGGGAGGAGGTGAGACATTTCCTGCTGTTCTCCTGCCTTTTTATTCCACTGTTGCAGCTCTTCTGAGTGACAGGATTGAACTTCATCCAGCCCTGGCCCACGGGCAGGGCCGTCAGGGAAACCCCTGGGAGCATCACCCACATCACAGATCCCACGGCCCCCGTCCCTTGGGCTCATTCAAGGTTTCCTCTCCGCTCTCCAGTGTCCTTCGGGTTGAAATGGCTTTGATGGGTGCGACTGGGGCTGTCAGGAGAGGTTTGGCGAGCGAGCAGGAGGCTCCCCCAGCGTCCCTCAGCCGCCCCGAGTCAGTGTCCCAGCCCCAGCGGCCAGGCTGGCGTCCCGAGAGGAGCTGCAAGAGCAGGCCTGGGATCCCCCGCGCCTCCCACCTCCCATTAAATTAGTCATACCCGTTAAATGACGATCTTAGATGGCATGATTTAAACATAACCTCGCAGGACATTTGCCTGGAGCGAGCTGCAGCGCAGGAGCCGGGGAATGATGATGTAGCTCAGCTATGCATGAGTGGACAACAACATCTTGGCACGTGGAGCCGTGTCCAGGAGCTCCGGCACTTTCTGAAGCATATGGACACCCAAACCCATTAAAGACCAGGCTGAAAATCAGGGTTTTATCACGGATACAGTGATTTTGTAACAGCCTGGAGGCCGCCTGTTTGTAGGTACCCTCCTTAAATATCAAAAATCTGAGTTTCGCCGGGTCAGGCGCCCAAAAATCTCAGGGATTTAAGGAAATCCTAAAAGAAATATCTCAGGTCACCTACACAGAGTTGTCCTTTATTTATTAGTGCGACAGGAGTGCAAAGCACAGTTTGCAGTAATGAAATGGAGCGGTCACTTTGGTGGTAGGCAGTGCAATTAAACAGAGAGAGCAGAAGCGGAGAGAGCAGGGATGTGGGAAATCACGGCAACCACTGGCACAGGGAAATGACCTCTGGATCCTCCCCTTCCTAAGGCTGAATAAATGAGAAATACAGGAGAAACAACTGAATAAATGAGAAATAAAAGAGAAACAACTGAATGAATGAGAAACACAAGAGAAACAACTGAATAAATGAGAAATAAAAGAGAAACAACTGCATGAATGAGAAATACAAAAGGAGCAACAGAATAAATGAGAAATAAAAGAGAAACAACTGAATGAATGAGAAATGCAAGAGAAATAACTGAATAAATGAGAAATGCAAGAGAAATAACTGAATGAATGAATGAAAGAATGAGAAATACAAAAGAAACAACTGAATAAATGAGAAATAAAGGAGAATCAACTGCATGAATGAGAAATTCAAGAGAAACAAATGAATAAATGAGTAAAACAAGAGAAACAACTGAATAAATGAGAAATGCAAGAGAAACAACTGAATGGAGGACAAATACAAGAGAAACAACTGCATGAATGAGAAATTCAATATGGAAACAACCGAATAAATGAGAAATAAGAAAGAACCAGAGTGGGGCTCAGGACATTGATAGGAAAATTCATAAAGAATTTCACTTTTCTTTTTCAAAGGTACTTCTTCTCAAGGTCAGCTCTTCTAAATAACATGTTCTAATATTAAGAGTAAAACAATTTTCTAGCCAAAATATCTCACATTCTGTTAAGCAAAGCAAAGGATTTACTTTTCCACAGGCAGCTGGCAAAAGCGTGTCCCACGAACTGCATCCTGTGATGGAAGTGGTCAGGAATGTAAACTTCAGCCTGGTGTTTACCAGAGCACTGTTGAGAAGGGAGAAGTTGGACAAAAGTTACCTGAGAGCAATTCAGAAGCACATTGTGGCTTGCAATTTTAAAGAATTATTATAATGTTATTCACAAGAAGCTTTAAATTTGCATTTAGAGTATCGAAATATTTGTTTCATCCTGAAGAGAAAACTCAGAGTTCACCTTGTAGCTGCAATACTTTCATTTAAAAGGGTTTAAACATTGCTCTGCACCCTCACATTTTTTTCTTTGTAGCTGGGGCCTGAAACTTGGAGGAAAAGAGAAATTATTGTTTGCTCATGATGCCTTGGTGCATTTTTAGACCAGTGGGTGATGTTTTCTTCTCAGGAGTGTTCTTCGAGTTTGGCTTGTAAACAAAGGTCTTGCACTGTAAAAATATTTATGGATTTTCTGGTGACAGAAATTAAACTTTGCAGGTTTTGACCTGGTTTGCTTTCTAGTGAAGGTTCAGTGTAAGTAGTTTGTGCTCAGTTCTTTGTTTTTGAAGCACCAGCATGAAGTTAGAAGACGAAAAATGCTCTTTCTTTGTGTGAGGAGCAATTTACTTTGACTCTACTGAGTTGCAGCCTCACAGAGAAAAATAAGACTATAAAAAAATAAAAGAGGTGTTTTCCCCTCAAACAAACCAAAACCAACCCTGGAGCTCTGTGCACCGAGGCTCTGAGCTGGAGCTTTAAAGAGCTTTTTAGTTGTTATTTTTCCCCTCAAACACATTTACTGACACCATGAGTGCTGAGCCTCATTGAAGGGATATTTTCCTACTGATACTTAATGACTAATTGTGCTTTTATAATTAATTATTGAAGCCTGGCTGAGAGAGGAGAGCTCCTTCAACAGCAACTGCTTTACAAAGCAGTGCCTGGCTCCCACAAAATATAAAGCAGCCTTTCCTCCAGTGGCTGATTGTGAAAAGAAATCTGTGTGAAGGGTTTTATTTCTCCCCTAACATGTTTTGTCATCTGTTTTGAGGTTTGTTTGTGTCATTTGGGATTTTTTTCCCCCTTGTGTTCTCGGTGCTTTTTTCTCAGTTGCGACCCCAGAAATGAAACATAGAAGGGTTTTTTTTTTTGCTCAAGAGATTCAAAGTGATGAATGAATTTTGCTCTTTTGGTGACTTTATCGCGAAGCTGCTCAGATCATTGAAACTGAGGGAGATCAGTTGATATAAGGAATCTGGGAGAAGAGAGAATAACAAATCTGCACCTGGGGGGAGCTCAGCAGCAATAGTGGGAGTTTTCTGGGGAGAAAACGCAGCTTTTGGATACATTTTGGGTGATGGGGACATAAAAACACCACTAAGG
This sequence comes from Donacobius atricapilla, assembly GCA_013397315.1. Lineage (NCBI taxonomy): Eukaryota > Metazoa > Chordata > Aves > Passeriformes > Mimidae > Donacobius > Donacobius atricapilla. The sequence goes on from WBMY01007575.1 coordinate 48,580, forward strand.
AGAGAAGGAGCAGCTCTGCAGCACTGGGGGACAGCTCAGGCTCAAGGAGGTGTTTCCTTGGAGGAGGAAGAACAAAGTGAAAGGAATAAATTGATCAAAAAAAAAAAAATCAGTTGGGATTAGAGAAGGAGTCCCCACAGATGCTGGTTGGGGTATAAAAGCAGTTAAAGAGGGCTGGGCAGGCTCTTGGGACGTGAGACTTTGCAAGATTTAAGAATTAAGATTTAAGATTTAAGGGAGTGTGTTTTCTGAAAGGTTTGATCATCCAAACGTCAGGGGGCTGAACCTGAGACAGCTGAACAAAAACCAGTCTGTGGCCCAGGAGGATTTCTGCAGATTTTTGTAGCCAGGTGTTTTAATCTGAGCTTAAAAGTTTGGGGTCTGTTAACAGCAGTGCAGGAATTATGAAATACTGAAAAACTAACTCAGTTTATCACCGTTTTTTACGAAATTTTTTTGCTTTAATGCTTATCTCCAGCATCCATTTATCTTCCCCTGCCCTCCCTGGTGAGAATTCCTGATCCACCTCCCACGGAGCAGCAGGTGAGAGCTGTCACAAACCTCCTGGAAAAACAAAGTGCAGCTTTTCCCCCAGGGCAGAAGCAGCGAGCAGAGGATGTGTGGGTGAGCAGCACCTCTGTCCTGTTTTTGCCTTCACCGCAACTGCTGCAGGAACCAAAAATCAGAGGGAGAATCCCCAGGGCACCCCGAAGGAGGAGGGGATGTGGGAACAGGCAATGGAATGGGGTGAGGAAAAGGAGATTTTTGCAGCCTCTCCTTTTCCACCCACTTCCCCCTGCACTCCCGTGGGGCTGGGAGGGGCAAATAAAAATTCATTTTTAGATAAACTTAAAAAAGAAAAACCCTTTAAACCTCATTTAAAAACCAAGTCTTATTTTGGGGGAGGCTGGGCAGGCAGTGCAGGGTGCCAGCACTCCTCTCCCTCCCCCTGGGGAGGGATTGATCCGATTAAATCCATCAGGATGCTGGGAATTCACAGCAGAGCCCGGGACATCTTCTGTCACACTCGTAATGCACAGAGACAAGCTCGGTGCTGCCCGGCCTGCAGAGCAGGGCAGGCATTAAAGGAATTTTTCTCCATTGATTCATGTCCTCATCAAGGGAGTTTCAGGGTCCTTTCTTTAGGGAAACCAGCAGCAGGTTTGGGGAAAGGTTCTGGAGGAATCCTGGGATCTGGTTAGGTGGGGTGGACAGAGCTGCTCTATGGGAACTGTGATATTCACCTCACCCAGGTTAGGTTTGGATAATCAGTCTATATTAGACAAAAATGCTGTTTAGAGAGAAAACCAGTTCTGGAGAAGAGGAGCCAAATGCTGCTCTTGTCTCCGTCTGAGGCTGGGAGGGGCAAAAAAAACTTCCATGAGAGTGGGTGCAGAAGGATGATTTTTATCCCTTTTATTCCCTCTGGATCTATCCAAATCTAGGGTTTGATTCTGGCAGCACACTCTTGTCCTCCCGTAAACACCTACAGAGCTCTGTCACAAACACCAAAGGTACCAAATCCCTTCAGAGCTTCCAAGAGTTGTGCCCCCACGCTGAGGGCTCCATAAATATTTCTGTATTTCATGAAAAAATAAAATATCCTGAACTGAAGGCGACCAGAAGAATCCTTGAGCCCAGCTGCTGGCTCTGCACAGGGTTCGTTTTCACCCCTGGAGAGGCAGAGCAGCATTTTATCCCTGATTTTTTTTTGGGGGGGAGGAAAGTATAGAGAGCCCGTGTGTGGGTGGAGTTACATGTGGAAGGAAGCTTGGAAAACTGAGAGTGATGTCCCAAACCACAGGCTGGCAGCCTTGCCCACGGTTTGCTGCGTTCCTCGAGGCTTTACAAACACTTTCATAACTGTTCTGAGGGGGAAGAATTTTTGCTCTGTATTCCAAGGCACGGAGGTGGGTAAATCTGCTTTCTTTCCCTTCTGCTGGGTGTGCTGCGTGTTTCTTTATGGGGTTCCTGAGGTAATTTTAAGAACTTGCTCCCCTGCAGGAGGGTGAAGCTGAAGATGGGCTGTGAAGGTCTCTCTGCGTGCCCCAAAATGCCCTTTGGGAGGGAGTTCAAACTCGCACCCCCAATTTCTGCTTGACTGAGCTTTCCCCTCATCGGCGGAGCGCAGCTACGACCCAAAATTAAATCCATTTCTCGGGGATTTCTTTCCCTCCTAAAAACGCAAAAAGAAAAGCACACAGCAGGCAGAGTCAGTGCTCCAGCACGCCTGAAATCTCCAGTTTCCAGTGCAGAAAAGAGCCCAAAGCTAATGCATCCAGGGGAGTGTGTTTATCCTCCTGAGGAGCTTTCACCAAGAGTCTCCCTCCAACCCCCGAGTGACGAATCTGATTTTTTTTTTTTTCCATGCTGGATTTTTTTTTTTTCCTCTGCCTCCAAACTTAACTGTTTTGCCACTGGAGAAATCCTCTCGTTTCTCTTCTAAATATCCATATTCTTGCTGGAAATCAGCTCTACCTCGCCCACATGACTGGTCTTCACTATTAATCCCAGCTGATGGCAGGGAGGGGCTCTGGTGGGAGGCAGCCATGTGGTGAACATTGAGCTCAGTGTTTTCCCCTTGCTTCTCTCCTCTCCAGACAGGCAAAACCGTTCTGCGCTGCCGTGGATGTGAAGTCCTCGCCGTGCTGCCTCTGCCTCTCCTCTCCCAAAAACTCTCAGGGCCCTGAGATCCCAAATAATAATTTTTTTAAAAAGCGCTCTGGCTGGATCTGGATGGAAGATGGACCAGGGGATGAATAGCAGGAGGGAAGAAAGAGTGAACTTGGTTATTTTTCTGGCACATGGATGCAATTACACTCAGTGCATTCCAGAGGCGTTCCTTTGAATCCTGTGCAGGTCTGCCTGCCGTCCCTGGGAGAGAGGAAGAGAAAGGGAGGAAAAGTCCCTCTTGCTGGGAGACGGAATGTCTGCATTTTCAATCCTCTTCTTAGGTAGGTTGGCTTTTTTGCTCTTGCTCAGTTTTTATTTCATCAAACTTCCACGAGCCTGCTCCATGTGCTTGAAATTCACGTCTGGTGAGTTGGAGACAAGGGGTTAGTAACGAGGAAACTTTTATGGAAAACTGATTTCAGTGGTGTTTGAGTTCTGAGCCTGTTCTGGTCGCTCCGTGAGCAGGTTGACAGCCAGAGATCTCCGATCACCCAGATTAATTTGAAAAAGCGGCATTCAAACAGACCCATTTGGGAATGTGTGTGTTTCTTGTTTAAAGAGGGCAGCGCTTTTCAGGGATAAACGGGAGAGGGGCTTGCGCCTCTTGGGCAAAACAAGGTGAATAAAATGTCTTTGTTTCAGGCAGGGTGTCAAATTTGTGTAGCTGTGTTGAATCGTCGGGCACTGGGCGCTCAGATGTTGAAAATAAAAAGGGGTTATTGTTTCCAATGGATGCCTAAGATTAGAAACAGATGTGTTGGAGCGCAGGAGGGAGGAGTTGGGGGAGAAAAGGATGCGAGAAGGGGGGAAGGCGAGAAAGGGCTGCAGAAAGGAGGGAAAGAAAAGAGCGAGGCAGATTTGTTGAGGAGGAGAGGAGCAGAGAATGGCAAAAGAGGAAGGAGAAGGAGGGTGAAGGAGAGCTGGAGGGCTGTGGGGGAAAGAGGTGTCTGAGGGGGCTCCTGCCCCTCCGCGGGTGAGGAGCGAGCTGTGCCTCCTGTGCTGCTGACCTCTGCCCTGGCTGGGCTAAGCCGGCAGCCCCAGGGGCAGGCATTGCAGGGAACCTGGGGACAGGAGTGGGAACAGAGCGTGGGCTGGCTCTGCTCCCCCGGGAGTGTCTGGGGGTCCGCAGAGCTGGAGTTTCAAACAGCTCCCAAGGACTGTGCCAGGGAAAGCCCAGCCGGAGCCCCCCAGGTGTGGAATGTGGGCTGGACAGGGAGGCTGGGTGATCAAACGCAAATCAAACACAAATCAAACCCAAATCGAACACTTTGTCCGGCCGCTGATAAAGGGAGGAATGGCTTTCGCCCTGTGCATTGCTGCCAGCAAAGGTTTTCCCTGCAGGACCGGCTGGGGTCGGGATGTGCCGGGGCAGGGCAGGCAGCACTTTGTGCCCTGCACATCTGCTCCGGCCGCTCCTGCTCTGCAGAGGCCACATCTGCTCTGCCTCTCTCTGCTGAGTGCCTGAAGGCTCCGGGAGGTGGGAGAGCAGCGTTAGGAGCAGCTCAGCTCCTGCTCAGCCCTCCAGGAATGTCTCAGTGGGAAACGGGGGCACAGAAGGGCGGGCTGCTCACCTTGCTGATGGAGACTATGGGAATTGCAGTCTTTGGTCCTATTCAGCTGCTGAATATTCCAATGTATCGAAGGTTTGGAGTGAAAGGAACAAACTGTTGCCACAGAAAAGGTGGGTCTGTCCGTAATATAACAACTTACCCGTACTGCTTTTATCTATAAAGCACAGTTGGCTTTATCAGCGCATCCTCAGCGCCTCCACTACGACAGGAACACAGGAATGCCCAACAAAAGACACTTGGCCCTCACCTGCAGTCAGGTTCTTCAGCTTCTCCTGTCCAAGCACTGCTGAGGGGAGGATTGTCTTCAGAGCTCGGAGCAAAGCCGGGGATGTTTTGCTGCCTGCTCCTACAGCGGTCACTGAGCTGCCCCCTGAGCTTTTCCTGCCTTGCCAGCAGGGGACTTGGTCTTTCTGCTCCTTGGCCAGCTCCATCCACCAGGGTTAGGAGCAAGTCTATGGAAAAGTAAGGAAAAGTTGTGGTTCCCTGCTCCTAGATCCTCCTGAACACAAGGAGGCTGGGGAGTTGGATTTGCTGGCTAAAGGCTGGATTTTCTGCAATAAAAATCTGCAGAACTGCCAGTGACATCTTGCTAATTTCATTTTTTGCTGATAAAGTGAAGACTAATGTGGGAAAAAAGGGTTTTAGAGAAGCCTTGAGAGGAAGGTTTGGGTTGTCATCATTAAACATCCCAATTACGTGGCCAATATACACAATTCTTGTCTTTTCCACTGTTTACCTCTCTGGGGCACACGAGCAGCTGTGTGAGGAGACAGGAAACGGGAGCCAATGTGTTTGAAGGAGACTTTATTAAAACAAGACGAGAGGAAGGACTTTGCTGAGCGTGGACAAGAGCAGGGCCGGGCTCCCTTTGCCAGGAGAGGCTGAGGCAGGGGCGTGCAGAGGGGAAGGTGACCCCTGCTCTACCTGTGGTTGTGACGTGGTTGTGACCAGCTGAGGAGTGAGAATCAAGCACCACAAACTCCCTTTGTAATGCTCTGCACCCTCGAAAAGCAGAATTTTGCGGCGGTTCTTCACCTCTGAGTGCAGGTTCATAGTAGAGCATTGCGTTTTTCACCCAGTAAAGAAGGAGCCAATGCTTCCATTGAAATGTGTTCCTGCACTGGTTTAAATTTTAGGGGCTGGAAAATCTCCTCTGCCTGTCCCCCACCCCAAGTAAATCATGAATGCTTTTCATGACCCCTCCATTGAAGGAAAAAGCTGATTTTCTCCTGACTGAGACAGTTGGTGATAATTTGCATGCACTGGTTTCATGTGCTTTTCCCTTACTTGTTGGCTGGTGTGAGTGCTCTGCCCTGCAGGGTTTGGGGGTCGGAGCAGGAGATGTGCCAGCCTCAATCACTCACCCACCTTCCTGATGTGCTGCTGCGGGCAGTGACCCTTCCCAGCTCTGCTAGGGGTCATCCGCCCCCGTGCAGTAAAATAATCATTTTATTAGTGATTACCTGGCCAAGATGTGCTCTGTGGGAGCTGGGCTGTCATTCCGGGTGGTGCTGAGAGCACCATCCCCTCCTGAGTGATGCCTTCAGTTTGAGCTTTGATGTATTTCAGGTTCTGTGCTGCCCAGGGGTGCAGCTCTGGGCTCACACTCAGTGTCACTCAGCTCTGCACACAGCAGGGACACAAAACAAATCCTTCTCCTGCTGAAGGACAACCTTCAGACCCAAAAGCACAAACCATGGTGGGGCTGAAGGGAGGAACAAGAAGGATGGGACTTCATAACCTGAATCTGCAATTGGGCAATTAAATATATATATATATATAAATAAACCCCAATATGCAAGTGGACTAAAACTTATCAAAGTGTGAGGACTCATGAGTGGAGGTCCATTTTGTGACCATTTTGGGTCCATTTTGTGCCCATTTTGGGTCCACCTTGGGTGTAGCCATGGCCAGGCTCTTGTCCTGCCCTGGGTGTACCCTAAAGGCCTTTCCATAAATATCTACTTTATTCTCTTAGCTCTGCCCAGTCTCTGTTCCAGCTCAGCCCTCCCAAGACACCAGTTTCTGGTGACTCAGATGGGATGGTGAGGCATCTGAGAACGCTCAGCCTTGCCCTGCACGCTCGGAGGCCGAGGAGTCTCTTTCAGCGCTGTCCCAGGGCGCCGCAGCCTCTGAAAGAGCACCCGGCCTCCTCCTGTCTCACTGCCCCGGCAAAAAGGTTATGGAGCAGCTCCTTGCAGGGCCTGCCGCCGTGAGGAATCGCCTCTGACAGCCGGCATTTGCCCAGGTATCCACGGGCTGGTGCCTGGGAAATGGAGATGATGCAGGCTGAGCAGCGCCCGGGGCTGCGCTCTGCTGTGGAACCCTGCCCGTTCCTGCTCTGGCAGCCCCGCGCTGGGCATCCTGCCCCCTGAACCCTCCTACCCTGGGCCACAGCAAAGCAAAACCCACTGCGGTGGTTGTTCTTCTAGAGAAGTGCCCCCCACGCTCGGGGAAGCGGGAATTCAAGGGGATGCTGCTGCCCAGGAGTAATGGAAGCCAAAGGAGACATTTCAGGGTGCCTAAAACAAAGCTTGTGGATCTCTATTCCTGCTGATTTTCCAGGAGTAGTAAAAAAACAGATGAGAGTTGTCAGGTGGCTTAAAACAAAGCTTGTGGATCTCTATTCCTGTTGATTTTCCAGGAGTAAAAACCAAAGGAGACAGATTTCAGGGTGCCTAAAACAAAGCTTGTGGATCCTAATTCCTGCTGATTTTCCAGGACCAGTAAAAAAACATGAGAGTTGTCAAGTTGCTTAAAACAAAGCTTGTGGATCTCTATTCCTGCTGATTTTCCAGGAGTAAAAACCAAAGGAGACAATTTTCAGGTTGTTTAAAACAAAGCTTGTGGATCTCTATTCCTGCTGATTTTCCAGGAGTAAAAACCAAAGGAGACAATTTTCAGGGTGCCTAAAACAAAGCTTGTGGACCTTTGTCTCCCAGAAACCAAAGGAGACAGATTTCAGGTTGCTTACAACAAAGTTTGTAGACTTTAATTCCTGCTGATTTTCCAGGACTAGTAAAAAAAACAGAGGAGAGTTTTCAGGTTGCTTAAAACAGAGCTTGTGGATCTCTATTCCTGCTGACTTTCCAGGAGTAAAAACCAAAGGAGACAATTCTCATGTTGCTTAAAACAAAGCTTGTGGATCCTAATTCCTCCTGATTTTCCAGGAATTGTAGAAACCAAAGGAAACAATTTTTAGGTTGCCTAAAACAAAGTTTATGAACCCCCTACTTCTGATGATTTTCCAGATATTTCCAAAATTTCTCAGTGATAACTAAAATATATAACATATTTGATATTTTCCAGTTTTCCTTGGCTCCTTCTCTTGCCTTTTACCGCTCCATGGTGTTGCAGGTTGGTGGTACAAGGGCTTTGCCTCATTTTCTTGTAACATTTAGCACAAAGCTCGGCTCGGGAGTGGTGTAAAAAACCAACCTGCAGCTGGGAAAAGAGGTTTTTGTGAGTGACTTTAGTGTCTTGATTTCACCTCCCCTTTGTCACCGGCTCCTGAAGGAATGCAGGGAACTTGGTGGTGTATTTATCTTTAAAAAAAGGACTGTTCACCTCAGGACAGCTTCATGGAATTGATCATGACTTCTCTCAGATTCCAAGAGCAGGCAACAAAACATCAACTGTGCGAGATATTCAGGCTGTCAGAGGAGTGTGGATTTGATTCCAAGTCTTTATTAGAACACTCCTCTGAGAATACCTGAGGAAAGGGAAGCAGAGGATGTATTGGGCACTCCAGGGGGAATTCAAAGGAGCCAGACGTGATTGAGTTGGTCTCCGGCAGAATATCAGGGTTAACACTCCTCCGGAGACACTCCAATTCTTCCCAAGCCAGGGATGGTTTGCAGCAAATATTTGCTGTCGAGACACTTGATGATAAATTGCCTGTTTTTACTCTGGTGGTGCTTTGTTTTATATGAAATAGTTGGGATTTTTAACATCTAAAGGGAAAAAAAAAAAAAAAAGCTTATTTTGGAGGAATTTTTTTTTTGTCCTTTCTGCTTTTTCCATTTTACCACGAGGAAGAAAAGAGTAACCTGCCAGAGTGAGGAAAGGCAGCATGCCAAAACTGTGGGGAAGGATTCATTTTTATGGGAAGCAGAGCCAGAGGGAAGACAACTTTTCTGAATTTCCCACAGAAAACAAGCAGTGTTTTGCCTTTGTTCCCACCCTGGCCTTGTCTCCTCCACGTAGAATTAGTGGTTTGCTTTGGGGGGGGCCCAGGCCCACTTCAGAAGGATATTTTGTGTAAGAGCAGCACAAGCTTCTTCCCAGAAATGCCATTGCACAACTGGCAGGGAGATACCCTGGTGTTTATCCTCGGGGTCACAACAAACACCCCTGTTCTCCTCCGGGCAAACACGGAGTTCTGTAGGATTTTCAGCAGGTTTGCAGTCTGGGATTTGTTTTCAGAACTGCAAAGAGATGTAAACAGTCCCTCTGCCAGTCTTAAATGGATTTAGAAAATCTTATATGTCTAAGTCTTTGCCACACTGGACTGAAAAATTGTGTGTAATACCAGTAAAATGAGGGGCTACAAGCTGCTTTCTGTGTCTGTTCCCCAGTTTTCGTCAAAATACACCTTAAATTTCTAATTAAACCATGCCCTGTGCTGGCCCAGGCTGCCGGCAGTGTTTGTGCCTCTGAAATGTGTTTTATCGTGCACATCTTGTGTGCTGCAGAACAGGCTGCTCTGGGTGCAGAAGGAGCTTGCTGGTGCCTTGTTGAAAAGATGAATGGGTCTGTTTTGGTTCTTTTTTTGTTCTTTGGGTTGTTTTGGTTTGTTTTGTTTTTCCCCCAAAGCTGTGTCTTCAACTGTTTTTAGAAACGCTTGGTTTACAGAAGCAGCCCAGCAAAAAGTCAAGGGTGAAGTCAGGTCAGGGAGGGCTGTGGATAGAGCCTCAAATGACAGGACAGGGCAGGATGCAGGGACGGCTGGGCAGGAAGCGCAACAATGGAAAATGTGTGAGGAGTCAACAGGCACGAGGCTGAATTCCGACCTCTTCATCTCCCGGGGCTGAATTCCAGCCTCCTCATCTCCCGGGGCTGAATTCCAGCCTCCTCATCTCCCGGGGCTGAATTCCAGCCTCCTCATCTCCCGGGGCTGAATTCCAGCCTCCTCATCTCCCGGGCTCTCCCCTCAGCCCTGCTGGGCGCAGTGACACCTCTGCCAGCCTGGGATAAAACGTGTTTTCCTGGCCAGAGTGCAGGGAAGGTGAATGCAACAGGAGCCTGGAGCCCTGCACTGGGTTAGCAACCCAGAATAAAGCTGCTCCTTCTTTCCAGAGAGATCCCAGTGCTAGAAAAGCAGGATGGGCACCAGGCCAGGCTCTCCTGAGCCACACCTTGGCACCTTGGCCTATTTCTGACTCCTTAAGGAGCTCCGTCTCATCTTTGCAGCGAGTTGTAAAGAGGACAGAGCAGCTGTACGGCGACAGAAGGCCACAAACCCCATCCTGACCTCGTCTGCCCCTTCCCTTCCTCCAGGAAATCATTTGGCAGCTGAGAAAGGCCCATGTTTAACGGAGGATTTCCCTGGCCCGGCCCCACGGTGGCAGGTTTGCTGTCCCACAAGGATCTATACCCATTCGTGGTGTAAAGGCCCTTCGTGGGCGTGGAGCAAGGGCCTGCAGCGCTCCCACACTGTAGCAGTAGGTCAGAGGGTCTCATCATTACACAGTAGATTTACTTAATTTTCTGAAGTTTGACTGATTATTAACAGGAAAGAAATTATACCACAATCAAGACTTTTGCAAAACTGGAGGTTCTTTTTGGCTGCAGCCACAAGGGAGTGAAGAAGCTCAACTCGGTGCTAGCAAAGCATTTCAGCAGCGTCGGTGTAAAATCCAAATATATTTTATAATTTGCCATTCTAGGTTTCAGAAAATGCATCTGGCAATGTGTCTTATCTGCATTGAATAGGAATCTTGTTCTGCCTCCTCTGCTTACACTAAGGAGCACAGTGTTAAAGGTGAGCACAGCCCCAGCCCCCCTCTCCTCCTGGGGGGCTGCCACGATTTTCCTTCTTTGTGGCAGGAGAAGGAGGCTGAGCCCTGGGTGGAGAGGTTGGAGCTCAGCTTAGTGCCTGCAGTGGAATTGCCTGTGGAGGGAAAAGCTCAGTGAGTGCTGGAGTCCAGGGCAGGTGGAAAACCCCTCAAGCTGCCCTGGGGGATTCCAGACCCTGGCTGGGACCCCAGGAAAGCATTGCCTTGGACCTCAGTCCATGGGAAAAACTTCCAACACTCACAGATGAATTGAAAACAACAAAGATTTAAAATAGATACTAGTTTAGTTTGTCACAGGGTGAAAATTTGTAGTTTTGGGTTTTTAGGATGGAAGTAGATCAGAGCAAGATGGAGAATTTTGGGCAGTGTCTCATCATCTTCTCCTCCTGCTCCATCTCCTGCTGTGACAGTGGCACAGAGACATTGGTGGGATGGATTTGATGTAGGAATTGCGTGTCTCGAATAGGTGACAGTAATTGGCACAAAACTGTAAATATAGTACATTTTTAGAGTTAATTGGATTAGAAATCTTTAAAAACGACCTTGGACCCTTCATCCATGTTCCTGTGGCCGCTTTCCTTCAGTGCCCTGAGACTGCTGTGAGGCCTTGAGATCAGAAATAGAATAAACACCTTTGGGGAGCGAGCCACAGGTTCCATCTCATCTTTTAAACCCTGGTACGGGACTCTGAGAGACAGAAAACCCCTGAATTAGGGGAATGTCGGGGTGAAAATCCCGTCAGGTGAGGACTGGGGTGTGTTGGTGGCAGTGCCTGGCACAGGGGCTGCTCTGCAGCGGAGCCCGCACGGATCCAGGCTGGGCTGGGGCTGCCCCAGCTCTGCTGGCCAGGCTCACTCTGAGAGGAAGCTTTTCGTCACTCCAGCAGGGCCGCACTGCCCGGGGAGCATGTAAAGCACATCTGGCAGAGGGGGAATCTCAGGCTCAGGTGGGTGCAGGCTGCTGACAGTGAGGGAGCACCTGGAACACCCTGAAACCTCCGCAGCTCTGACTCAAAGTCGTTTTCCTCCAGATCCATCCCCGAGTGTGGACACAGCAGTGATGTGCAGGCCACTGACAAACAGCTGAGTCCAAGCTGAAATCCCTCACCTCCCACCTGCAGAGACTTTCTATTTTCTAGTAAGATGTTTATCACAGGTTAATGGTGATACGTATAACTTATTACTGGTGATATTTATCACTATTTATCACATATTAATGGTTTTTTGGTTCCACTGTGCTGAGAAACTCCACTCGTGGTGTGGAGTGCTGCTGTGCTCTCAGGGAAACCTCACAGAAAGGAAATCCCGGGCTCTGTGTGCTGGCTCTCTGATTTACTTCGTGCTGCAGATGATAAAAGGAAAATGAGTTTTTCTATCTAGCAGATACATGGAGTGAATCGTGGCTGTGAGGCTTTTGAGCAGATTCTTTCCCTAAGTGCCTGGATTGGCTGTTAGGAGGTCTTTTTAGAAATGTAAAAAAAAAAAGAATGACTCCGTTCCATTCCCTTTGTGCTTCAGCAAAATATTGGAATTAGGTGGTTTTCCAGTATTTGGAATATTTCAGATGGGTGCTGAATGAGTCTGACAGCTCAGATCACTCAGGCTGTGTTTCTCCTTAAAGACTTGATAGAATTTGAAAGGTCACAGGAGTGTTTAACACAGAATATGGACTTTTATTGGCCAGGTAGGGCCAGAAATCACAGGGTGTCTTTATGTGTGCTTTGTGCTTTCATCTAACACAGCAAGCCTGGAATATTGAACTGAACCGGAGTCTGGCACTTTTTTTTTTTT
>WBMY01007575.1:60662-74228 GCA_013397315.1 Donacobius atricapilla
TTTTTTTTTAATATATTGCAGGGTTTTCAACCTTGAAGGCAAATCACTTTATGACTTCATTGTTTAAATTTAGGTTTTGTTTTGCGGGGGGATCGTTAGACTTGAAGCAAAAGCCTTGTAGCCCAGGGACTGTCACTTCTGATTACTTCCAGTGACACTTCCAATTATTTCCAATCACAATTCCAGGGACAAGAGGAAAAAAGGAGCCACGTTCTCCAACATCACGGCGCCTTTTTCTTTTTTTTTTTCTTTATTTTTTTTTTTTTCCTTTCCCTTTTTCCTGAACGAAGCAGCATTTCTCAGAGCTGTGCAGGGAGAGGTGCAGAGCCAGATTTGGAGCTGTGCTGCAGCAGGGTAATTCCAGAGTGAGGCTGGAGGCCGGTGTCTGGCGGGGTGCTGGGAATCCTGCTGCGGATCCCGCCTTGCTGAGCAATACTGAGGAAATTGCTTCATCCTCCCCAGGCGCTGCCTGGCACTAGCACTGGGTTCAGAGCAGCAGCAGCAGCATCGCTGCCCCTCCCGAGACATGAACAGGCTCCGGGGCTGCTCCTGGAGAGCCAGCAGCTCCAAATGGGAGCCAGGAATCTGCTGGCGGAGCCTGGGAGACTTCCAGACTCACCAAACCCAGGATTTGGTGCAGTCAGTTTTGCCCAGGGACACAACAATCTGCTGGGGGAGCCTGAGTGACTTCCAGACTCACCAAACCCAGGATTTGGTGCAGTCAGTTTTGCCCAGGGACACAACAATCTGCTGGGGGAGCCTGAGTGACTTCCAGACTCACCAAACCCAGGATTTGGTGCAGTCAGTTTTGCCCAGGGACACAAAAATCTGCTGGGGGAGCTGGAGGGACCCAGGAATCTGCTGTGGGAGCCTGAGTGATTTCCACGGACACCAAACCCAGGATTTGATGCAGGGAGTTTTGCCCAGGGACACAAAAATCTGCTGGGGGAGCCTGAGTGATTTCCAGACTCGCCCAACCCAGGATTTGGTGCAGTCAGTTTTGCCCAGGGACATAAAAATCTGCTGCGAGAGCCTGAGAGACTTCCAGGGATACCAAACCCAGGATTTGGTGCAGTGTGTGGCCCAGAGACATAAAAATCTGCTGGAGGAGCTTGAGGGACCCAGGAATCTCCTGGGGGAGCCTGAGTGACTTCCAAGGACACCAAACCCAGGATTTGGTGCAGTCAGTTTTGCCCAGGGACATAAAAATTCTCCTGGGGGAGCTTGAGTGATTTCCAGGGACACCAAACCCAGGATTTGGTGCAGTGTTTGGCCCAGGGACATAAAAATCTGCTGGAGGAGCTTGAGGGACCCAGGAATCTCCTGGGGGAGCCTGAGTCACTTCCAGAGACACCAAACCCAGCATTTGGTGCAGTCAGTTTTGCCCAGGGACATAAAAATCTGCTGGAGGAGCTTGAGGGACCCAGGAATCTCCTGGGGGAGCCTGAGTCACTTCCAGAGACACCAAACCCAGCATTTGGTGCAGTCAGTTTTGCCCAGGGACACAGGAATCTGCTGGGGGAGCTTGAGTGACTTCCAGGGACACCAAACCCAGGATTTGGTGCAGTGTTTGGCCCAGGGACACAAAAATTCTGCTAGGAGAGCCTGAGAGTCTTCCAGGGACACCAAACCCAGGACTTGATGCAGTGAGTTTTGCCCAGGGACACAGGAATCTGCTGGGGGAGCTTGAGTGACTTCCAGGGACACCAAACCCAGGATTTGGTGAGTTTGGCCCAGAGGAGCCCAGGCTGCTGCACCCTTCACAAAATAAAGCAGGAGCACTGCACGATTTCCAGACGTCTCTGGTAGCCTCACTTGGAACTCCTGGAGCATAAAACCAGTCTTAAAATGGTGTCAGAGCTTTCAGTCACACTCTGTGGAGCCTCTCACTCCCTCGGTGATGCTGCGCTGGGCTCTGAGGCTCTGCTCACTGCGGGGGCTGTTGGCAGCTCTTTGCTTCATTTGCTTCACAGTGTTGCAAGAGCTGGGCTCTGCAAAAAGGGGATTTTGTGCTGTGTTCGTGCATATTTGCCATCTGGGTGCTGTATTAATGTTTATTTACCGTTTGTAGATGGTCTCCGTGTTTATTTACTAATTGTATATCGCATTATTGGTTATTTACTCGTCGTACTGCTGCAAAAGGGTGAGCAGCAAACCTGGCGTGGTGTTCAGAGCCAGATTTGAGGGACCTGAGTTCATTTAGGATGCTGGGCCTGAACATTTCCAAAACAGCAGCAAATGGAACTCAGCATTATTTTACTTTTCAAGTAGAAATTATATTTATCAGTGAGCTGGCTGAGTGATGTTTCTGGTGATTGCTTCTCACTGCCTTCACCCCCTGCTGCTGTTGGAGTGCTGGGAGGGGCTTTCCTCGTGTTTGTTCGGATCTGCAGGTGTTGGATGTCCCTGGGAGCCACCTGTGCCAGCTCCATCCCTTCCTGCCAGGAAAAGCAGCGTGTCTTTGTAGGATGGACGCTGCTGTGACATTCAAACACGGGCTATTTGTCACTTGAGCACGGAGCGGATCACAGATCTTTTGTCGGCAAGGTTCAGAAGCTCCGTTCCACCTGAGCAATTTTACACTGTGCTTGTGCGGAGACCTTCCAAGCATTCCTGGGCATCAGCTCTGATGCTTCTGTGGCATTTTCTGTCTGGATGCCTGGATGAGGTCGGTTCCAGCGCTGAGTGTCACAAGGAGCTCTTTGGATCCATGCAGGGCGATGGAGATGTTCCCACAGCGCAGCTTTGTCTGTGGTCTCTGCTCTGGGCAAAACCTCTCCTCGTTTCCATTGTTTCAAGCTCTTGCTCGGAGACAAAGGGAATTTTAGCCAGACAAAGCAGAGCTTTTGTGTTGAAAAACGCCAGGATTTTTTTGTTTTTTAAATTTTTTTTTCTATTCAAAGTGGGATTTGAAGCAATGGTGAGTGTCTTCTGGTCAAAGAAGCATTCAGGATGTCGAGGTTCCAGCCTGGATTTTGCCAGTGATTCATGAGTTAGTGACTCAGGCTTCATTTTCAAGTGCCTGCTCGTTTTGGGCGTCTCCATTTCCAGCGATGTGAAGGAGGAGTACTCTGGGATTTGTGGGGGCACCGGGGTCACACCAAAGGAGGTGTCCTTTAATCATCCCAAGTTTTGGGGTGCACTGGAGAACTGAAAACGCTGGGTTTGAGGGCTCTGTGCTGGTTGTGCAGAGAGAGAGCACCCAGCCCTGCCGAGCCTCAGAGTGCTCTGAAATCGCTGCAGAAATGGGGCAGCAGAGCCCTGACGCAGTTCGTCACACAGACACACACACACTTTGATTAGAAGGTATGAAATAATTTATTTAAAAATGACTATTATATAGTATTTCTACAAAGGCCAGGGATTGGGGGAGAAGCTTGACACCTCTCCCCATCAATTGGCCAAGACAACTGTCCATCAGCTGTCCATAGCTCTAAGAATAAGAGCTAAATTACCTTGAAATTACGAAAACATTGGAAGTGTTTCTACATCACCTGAGCGTGAGAAACAACCCAAAACTATGAAAACTGAGCAGAAGAGAAGACTGAAAAAAATCAAGGCAACATCCCCGTGCTGTGCCAAATGCATCCCGGCTTTTCTGCCTCTGTCAGCTCCTTCCCCTTAGCCCGAGGCTGCCCTGGAGCCGACAAACCCCACGATTGTGCAGCTGTCGGTGCGCTCAGGCTTGGGGTGAGCTGCCAGGAGGGAGCTCCCGACCCCTGGGCTGCTCTGCCCTGTGGAGAGCCACGCTGGATTCCACCAGCCTTCCTCCTCCAGTGCCTCGGCCTCGTGGGGCAGCAAGGACGGCGTTCCCATGAGGAAAAGGCTCCAAATGCTGCTGAGGATGCGGGGTTGGCACAGGCATCCTCCCCGTACCCTCTGCCAAAGCCAGGCTGTGAACGGAGGAATTGCACCAGCCAGAAGTGTTTAGGGCGATGGTTTTTTCTGGATATATTGATGTTTTTCTGGATTTAAGCGCTCTGAGGCAGGGATTGTTTCTTTGCCTGTTTGTTACTTCTCCTTCAAACCCTACAGCCTCCAAGGTTTGAGTGGAATTCCTGTTTTAACCGGGCTTAAACCTGGTTTTGTCCCTGCCTGCTGTCCAAACCAGCCAGGCATGTGGTTAGTGTCCCTCTGTGTCATTCCAGAGCATCAATTCCTGCAGAAAAGCTGAGAACTGAAGATACCCAGCCTGAATGAATTCTTTACTTCTTTCCCTTCCTCCTGACAAACACCTCTAAGCAAAAAAAACCAAACCAAACAAACAAACAAAAAAACCCCACCCACACAACCCCCCCCAAAAAAACCCACAAAAATCCCACCCAAAAAAAAAAAAAACCCCACCAAAAAAAAAAAACCAAACCCAAAACAAAACAAAAAAACCACAAAAAGCATGCAGGGGAGTAAAAGCTGATAACACAAGCTGATTATTCATGCATGCAGAATGATTTTAACTAGCCGGTTAGGCAATATCGACATTTTCTTGCCTAGTTCGTGGTTTTCTGAGCACTGGAGACTGCTCTTTGTTCAGGGGTGCCAATGCTCTGAAAAAGCACAACCTGCTCGGTTTTAGGGGTTGTAATGGTGGTGCAGGGCATGTTCTACCCCTCCTCAGTGGATGTTAAGTGAATTAAAAACCCGAATTATTTGCTATGAGTGATTGAAATGTAAAGTGAATTAAAAACCCGAATTATTTGCTATGAGTGATCTACTCCTGTGCTTTCACACCCGTTTTTTCACCATCACCCGACAGAGGCTGTGCTGGGCAGAAGGATATCCTTTATTTTGACCGATAAAATCTGCCTTCCCCGAGGAGAACCCTGAGAATGCAAACCCTTTTTATCGCTTTGCAATGGCACCTGACATCTGCAGGAACCTTTCCCCTCCCAGGGCCGCTCCTGCCTGCCTTCCCCCCTCCCAGAGCAGCCTCGGAGCCTCTCCCCCACCCTGTGATGCAAACCCGCGTGTGCAGCATCCCTCTGCTGCTGGCTGGAGCTTTTCCTTCCAGTTCCTGGCCTCGGGGTTGTCCTCTTAGTATTTTCCTTTTCCGCAGCGTGGAAAACCCGGCCTGCCCAGGACAAAACAGCTCCAATAGCTCCTGGCAGCCCTGGTGCTGATGAGACAGGCTGGGAGTGTGCGGGAGCTCTTTTAACTCTCTGTGCTCATCTTCTCTTGGGGGTTTGGGGCTTTTAGGAGCCTTTGATGGGGTCTGGGATTCTCTGGTGCACAATGAAAGCTCCTGGTTTAACCAGCTGAGCTCAGGAGCAGCTTCAGCCCATGGAAGGCAAATTAATTTCCAGTTCCTGCAAGGAGGGCGCTGATTCAGGCAGGGCTGAATTTAGGGCTGCTTTTCCACCCCTGCTGCTGATTTTAATGCTGCTTCATTTTTTTTTTTTATGATCGTCTTGTAAAAGCAGAACGGAGCCGGGGGGAAAACTCCCAAAGAGTAAAAAGCTAATAAATTCTGTTTTTCTGAAATGTCTGTGTGGGGATTGGAACCGAGCTCACTCAAACTCCCTCCTAGCAAAGAGGTCTTCCACCTGGGAGCAGGATCTGCCTGGCAGCGAGAGTTCGTTGCCCTGCATTTGGGAGGTTTGTGGCGTTCTTGCCTTTGAGGATATCCAGTTCTCCTCTCCCCTCGCTGATTTAATGCCCCAGCTTTGTTTTTGTTGTAACTTCTGCTGTGACACTGAAAGCTTTAGTTCCCGGTGTGTGGTCCCCTCGGCACCAAACCCCCATCATCTTATCAGCAAGGGAGGGAGAGGCTGCCAGAGGCTCTGGGATTGCTCGGGGTGAGGAGAAGGAGTTGGGTTTAGGCTGGGTCTGGCTTCTGGGAGGAAAGGGCAGGAGCAGCTCTGTGTTCCTGCTCTGGAGGAAACAGCCCTGCTCATGGTTTGAAATCATTCTGGGGCTTTATTTTTCTGTGTCAGCACTGTCAGAGCCGATCATCCTCAAGCAAAAGAGGCCATCCTACCCAAGCAAGAGAAGGACCTGAAGTGAGGAATCCCCTTCAGCAAGGATGTGACAAGCAGACTGACAATGTAGAAGAAAGGGGGAAAAAATATCCTGAGCCAATCTGCATAAAATTAGGTCCTGATTATGAGGCAGAATTAAAAATAAACCGGGAAGAATTCCCCTGGTGGAGGCAGCTGGCGGAGCAGCAGGACGGGCAGCTCCTGGTGCCAGCCCTGCACTCTAACTGCACTAATTGAGCAGGTAATGATGATGAGAGCGCCTAAAGAGCCTCCCCCGCTGCTGCAGCCGCGCAGGCAGGGCCGGATGGAGCAGAAAAATGTTCTTATTCCTGCAGCCGCTTTCAGCAGCAGCCGCTGCTCATCTCCTCCTGCCCTCCCTGATGCAGCGGTTGTGCATTATGGATGAACGTTCCGTTCTGTTCTGGGGAGATGCAGGGACAATGTCCTGGGCGCCGGGAGACGGGGGAGATCCTGGAGCATCCCGGGCCGTGCTCTGGGGGTTCCTGCAGCTTCTCCTGGCGAGCTCTGAGCAGGATTCGGCGTTCAGGAGTCCTGGCAAACCGAGCAGGACACTTCCCTCCAGCTTCAGGTGCAGGTGGAGACTTCCTGCAGGAACCGCCGTGACTAAAGCACGGAAAATGGCATTTAAAATGTGGTATTTTACAGCAAAAATGTCATAATTCTTTGTAAGGAGAAGAGATACATACAGAAATCTGTGGGTTTTCTTCCAGTTACAGCGGTGACCCTGTCATCTCCTGGAATGAAAATTTTCACGGCTAAAATTCGGTTGTGCAGTTGATAAACTCACCTCCAGCCCCAGGAGGTGCTTTTTAACAACTCCTTTTGGAGCCTCGGCTTCCCCAGCTGTGGGGGAAAAAAAAAAAAAAAAAAAAAGGAAATTCTCTATATTCCATTATATAATGGAATTCATGGTCTTGAGACAAGATGGGGAGTATTGGTAAATAATTTGATTATGGTTTTTATCAGGCTGCCCCTTCCGAAGAGCTTATAGCTGCTGTCTGCTTGCATTTGTATTTCGTGTCACTGGGATGGAGCCGTGCCCTGACAGAGGCAGCTCTTTCAGCATTCAGGGAAGAAGGGCTTGAAATCTCAAGGAGCCACACAAGCCCTTGCCTGAATTCTTTATAAATTTTGTAGGAAATACACTCAACCATACTTCCTAAAAGAGGAAATGCTCGAGTCCTGTCTCCTGTGTTTAGAATAAACAGAGACCAGATAATTTAATCTAAAAGGAAAATGCTCTTTTGAGGATAAACAGCCTGAATAAAACATTTCTGAGCAAAGCCACGGCCACGTCCCCCCCTGCACACCCCCCGGAGCAGTTTGGATCCGGCAGGAGCAGCTCTGAGCAGGGGAATTGGCCTCACCACAACCCAAATGCTGCTCAGGACGCCCTGGCCTGCCTGTCCCAGCCGTGCTGGCACCTACAGCCACCCCCAGAATCCCCCTGGAGCAGTCAGGACCCGGCAGCTGGGCACGTCTCGTTTGGCTCGTTCTGTATAAATGTCAAATATTGCCTGGCAGACACTCTGGGGTTGTTGCTGGATGTTAATGAGGGCCGGATGGAGGCTGGGGCAGTCTGGGCTGCTCTGATCTGCAGTGTGGAGCTATTTGATTGGTTTTAATTTTTATTATTTTTTTTTTATCCCTTCTCTACTAAGCAAGAATAACAAACAATTTCCAGAGTGATGAAGCTGTTGGTGCTCTCTGCTGAGCTGGCTGGGCTGGAGGAGCACGGGGAGACAAATCCAGGCTGGAAACAGGGACATGAGGGATTCCTGTCACTCCAGATCCAGCAAGAAGAGCAAACAGGGATGTTAATTGTCAGAGCCAGAGTCACTCATTAAAGTGTCCTGCTCTGGGTGCCAGGGTGTGAGGAGGACGTGGAACAGAAAAACAGGGACAGGAAAAAAAAAGTCAGGGCTGGGAGACTCACTGGTTTCTAGTTCTTTGGGATGCCCACTTGGAATGGCAGCTGCTTGCCAGTTATTTAAAATATTCACTTTGCCTGTTAGCTGGTTTCCAGTTATTTAAATTATTCACCCAACCTGTTAGCTAGTTCCTAGTTATTTAAAATATTCACTTTGCCTGTTAGCTAGTTCCCAGTTATAAACAATATTCACTTTAGCTGTTAGCTGGATTCTGGTTATTTAAAATATTCACTTAACCTGGTAGCTGGTTTCTGGTTATTTAAAATATTCACTTTAGCTGTTAGCTGGTTCCCAGCTATTTGAGATGCCCATTTAGGCTGTTAGCTAGTTTCCAGCTATTTAAAATATTCACTTAACCTGGTAGCTAGTTCCTAGTTATTTAAAATATTCACTTTGCCTGTTAGTTAGTTTCTGGTTATAAAAAAATATTCACTTTAGCTGTTAGCTGGATTCTGGTTATTTAAAATATTCACTTAATCTGGTAGCTGGTTTCTAGTTATTTAAAATATTCACTTTAGCTGTTAGCTGGTTCCCGGCTATTTGGGATGCCCACTTAGGCTGTTAGCTGGTTTCCAGCTATTTTAAATATTCCCTTAACCTGTTAGCTGGTTTCCAGTTATTTTAAATATCCTTTAGCCTCTTATCTCGTTTCTAGTTATTTAAGATACTCACTTTAGCTGTTAGCTTGTTTCCAGTTATTTAAAATATATCACTTAGGGCTGTTAGCTTGTTTCCAGATATTTTAAATATTGCTCAGCATCTTATCTTGTTTCCAGTTCTTTAAGACACTTCAACTGTTATTTTTGTTTCCAATTATTAACAGGAGCTGGTTTGAGGGGAGGAACACAGCAGCAGGGTGAAAAATTAAACCCCTGACTTTTCTTTAGCTGGTTTCTCCTTGGGAATAAGGAGCCAGGAATTCCAGGATTAGAGGAGAACAATGGCTGATTAATGATTGTTTCACTCTGAAATAATCCAGTATCAGGTGGAGGTGGAAGAAAATCCGTAAGTGGAGTCACATAGAAATGTGAGGTATTTATTGCTGTTGGGGAGAAGCATGTATTGATATTCTGGAAGAAATAAATCAAATTTCACTCGCCATTGAGCCTTCTAAATAGGCTCAATAGACAGAAATAAATTTCTGAACAGTCGTTAAGCACTTTGAATCTGTTTTCCGGCAGTTGGATGTTCCATTTCTTGGCATAATTCCCTTAATTCCTGAGGAAAAATGGGTCCAGTTCTGCCTTTGTCAATGCTTAGCATCACATCTTCTGCCCAATGGCACCAAGGAGGCCAGTTCTGGAAAAAACCCCTGCCCTGTCAGATTAGAAATCTCCAGAAAGGAAAGGTGGGGGGTCTTTAAAAGATTTTAAATCAGTTTAAAAAACTGCAAGGTCAGGTTTTGCTCCTGCTGTTCTTGGGCTGTGGGAAAGGAGGATGTTTCAGGTTTTGCTGATATTGATTTATTTAACTCCAACTCTGTCTTCTGGATGATTCTAAAGACTGAGTGCTCAGAATAAAAATCAGGATGCTGTTCAGCCCCTCCACGGCCTTGGTGGGATGGACCAGCTTGCCATGGGGAAAAGGTACCAAAGTGGGGAGGAAACTCGAGCTCAGTGAGATTTTCATGTTTCATGGCCAGGATCTGAGTGCAAATGAAAAGTACAGACACTGGCTGAGTTTATAGATCTGAACTGCCGGGCCTGAGTGGATCTGGTGTTGCCTGTGATAAAGAAAAGAGGTTTTCTCAAAGTGCCGGAGGAGTTGAAACGAAAATAATCCGAGAAACCTTTTGAGGGGGTAGAGCTTTGGCTTTGGGGGAGTTTTGCGTAGCCTGGGGTGAAGAGCTGCCCTCCCACATCCCCCTGCAGCCTCCCAGCCGCGCTCCCTGTTTTAGTCTCCGCACTAAAAACTCTGAGACTCCATCAAAATCACCTTTTCTGTTTTGACAGATCTGTTGCTGAATGGTCCGTGCCATTTTTTTTGCCTTGGTTGGGCCTGAAATGGGTGGAACTGTGCACTCAGAAGGCCCCATTGAACAGTTCTGGGATAAAATCCCCGCTCTGAGATAAAGCTGCTTCATGCATCTCCCTTAAATGCAAATATAGGTACAGAAATTTGTTTTAATGACAGCACCAAGCCAGTTCCTGGACTCTAAAAAAGGCCATGCAGGTGTCTGACTCACTTGCCTGTTTGACTTCAGTTTGTCTCTTCAAACATCTTTTGTGACCCGTCTCAGCTTCATATTCGAGGCCTGACTTCTCCTCAGTCTTATAATTTGCTGGCTGCTCCAGCACGGGGGAGATGTGCAAATAATCGGCGTGTGGGGCTCTGTTTCGGAGCTGGTGCCCGGGAGCCTTTGCCCAGTCTGGGTCAGGGGAAGGTCCCTGCAGCAGCCCGGGGCTCAGGCTGCCCTCAGCAGCCGCAGCAATGAGAGCTCGGCTGACTGCGGGCTGTCTTTGCTGTCACACACACGGAATTGTGGCAGGTTGTGCTGGCTGGCACCTCGTGCTTTACCCGCTCACCTTGGAGGGTGAACGTCGCTGGCCAAGAGGCCGGGTGAGCACCAGGCTGTGCTACACTCAGCCCAGATGGAGAGCGCTGGGATGATGCTCCCGCTTTTCAGGGAATCGAAACTCATCGAGTCATGCAAATTCCAGCCTCGGTTCTTAATGAGCCCTGGATCCTAACAGCATCTGACAGCCGAGGCTGGTTGGTGCTGAGCCTCGCCGGGACCGGCGCAGCCCCTGCTGCCTCTGCAGGGCCCTCGGAGAGCTCTTCGGGATGGGAACACGAAGGGTTTCAGCTCTGCTGGCTGCGAGTTTGGCAAGGGCAGGATAAAAACCGGATTTCAAGCAGGGCAGTTCCGCAGAGGACAGATGCTGCTGGAGCTGCAGGCTGTCGAGCTGCAAACGCTGTGTGTGTGTTGTGTGGTCTCTGCTGCACTAAAAACTCTGAGACTCCATCAAAATCACCTTTTCTGTTTTGACAGATCTGTTGCTGAATGGTCCGTGCCATTTTTTTTGCCTTGGTTGGGCCTGAAATGGGTGGAACTGTGCACTCAGAAGGCCCCATTGAACAGTTCTGGGATAAAATCCCCGCTCTGAGATAAAGCTGCTTCATGCATCTCCCTTAAATGCAAATATAGGTACAGAAATTTGTTTTAATGACAGCACCAAGCCAGTTCCTGGACTCTAAAAAAGGCCATGCAGGTGTCTGACTCACTTTCCTGGTTTACTTCAGTTTGTCTCTTCAAACATCTTTTGTGACCCGTCTCAGCTTCATATTAGAGGCCTGACTTCTCCTCAGTCTTATAATTTGTTCTAAAGATATCCACAAGGCAGCTTTTGTTCTGGTGAGAAACCCCAGGGAGTTTGAGGCTTTGTCAACCTCACCAGCTCTTTAAAATAACATTTAGCAAGCAGAAGTTCAGGGAAAAATATAAAGCTGGAGGAATTGGAATGCCAGCCCAGGCTGCTAAATGGGTGGCATTTAAATGGGTTTGAAATTGCGAGGAGCTGCACTGCAAAAAAACCTTCAGCTGTTTTGGTTTTTTCCCCCCAGCCACTTGATAACCTAAAGGTTTTAAGTCTCAAATACTCATTTTTATGAGTTTCTTCGTCAGTCTTAACTTGCCTGGTGTTTCTTTTTGCACACAAATTTTGAGCTCCCACAATCACAACTTCGCTGTTCTTTATGCAGCACCTAAATAAAAGAAATCCTTGGCTAATGCAAACAGTATCAAACCCCATCTCCAGCTGGCATCTGGAATTTGCCAAATTTATAGCCAGAAAAAAAAGAGCAGAAGAGAATTTTTACTGAGTAGTAATTAGGCCTTAAATGTAAATCCTCAGATGCTTTACCTCGCAGTGCCTTTGGAATAGATTCCCCACATCCCTCCAAAAGCAGGGAGCCTGCTGCTTGTTTGTAGCATTTATCCTGAATTGTTTATTTATTTGATCTTAAAAGTTCTTTGGGGGAATCTCTTATCAGCTCGGGAATGTGGCTGCGGTGGTAAATAGGAAGCTGTGACATTAAAAGTAATTGACATTAAAATGTTGTGACATTAAAATTAATCATGTTTGATGGATGTTAGAGACTGAATCCACAAGGCTCCCGGGTTCATGTTCCAGCAAGCTTTGACATTCATTCTCCCCCTCAGTTCCTGCAGCACTTATGTAACTGCTTTCCCCACCGCTGGTCCCGAAATTGGGAGCTCCTGGAAGAGAGCGGGGCTGGCTGGGGAAGGAGAAGGGATTTCTTTGGAATTCTCCACCTGGGAATGCGAGGTGGAAGAGCTGTTTCACTCCCCACCCAGAAAATCTGTGCCAGATGTCCAGGCTTGGCACAGAAATGGCCATGTTGGGTTCTTCATCAGCACCATGAGATGAAGATAAAAAGGGTCATTTTGGGTTTCTAATCAGCACCATGAGGTGAAGTTAAAAAGGATCATTTTGGGTTCCTAATCAGCGCCATGAGATGAAGATAAAAAGGATAATTTTGGGTTCCTAATCAGCACCATGAGAGGAAGTTAAAAAGGATCATTTTGGGTTCTTAATCAGCACCATGAGATGAAGATAAAAAGGATCATTTTGAGTTCCTAATCAGCACCATGAGATAAAGTTAAAAAGGATCATTTTGGGTTCTTAATCAGCACCATGAGATAAAGTTAAAAAGGATCATTTTGGGTTCTTAATCATCACCATGAGAGGAAGATAAAAAGGATCATTTTGGGTTCTTAATCATCACCATGAGATGAAAATAAAAGGGATCATTTTGGGTTCCTAATCAGCACCCCAAGATGAAAATAAAAGGGATCATTTTGCTCCATCCATCCTTGGGATGTTGCAGCAGAGCTGATGGAGTCGGTGTGGAGCCTTTGGTCCCTGTGCTGTGACAATTCCAGGCAGAAAAAAAAACCTTGTAAAAAAAACCCAAACCCCAACAAACCCCCCTTGGCTCTGGCAGTGTAAATAGTGCCATTCTCTGTTACCATTTTTAGTAATAATGGGAAAATCTTTCGTTCCTGTCACGTCGGCGCCAGGTTCAGCAGGAAACATTCCCAGCTGCCAGCTCAGCTCCCGTGGCACCAGCACGGAGTGAGAAAGAAATTCAGTGTTTTTCTTCAGGGCCTGGAGTTCCTCAGGCTGTGGATAACCTGACACCTGGATTTTACAGCCAGGAACACGGGGAGTGCCAGGAACGGTCCTTAATTCCAAACTTTTGGGCTCAAGGACTGTGTGAAAACCCTTCCAAAGTGGGAAGAGCTCACCCAGAGCTCACCTAGAGCTGCTCCCTCCAGGCAGGCAGGGAGAGAGGGAGAGATGCAGCGTTTTGTGCTTCCAGGACATTTTCCAGCTGCCTTTTTTAGCCATGTGGAGCTGGAGGGGCCTCAGAAAAAGGAAGGGATGTTTTGGGCAGGAAGCCAGGTATCTCCTCACAGCCTGAGCTCAGGGCTGGCTTCACTCACTCTCCTAGCTGGAAACCAGAAGCAATGAGCTGATTTTGGGGTTTTTTTTTCCCTTCCCACTGTGGGCTGTGTAAGGTGCCAATCTCTGGAAGGCAGCACAGTGGGGGTACAGCTTTATTTCCATGGGTACCTTGCATGAAACTCCATAAAATTTTTATATATATATATA
>WBMY01007575.1:74304-93271 GCA_013397315.1 Donacobius atricapilla
TATTTAAGCAGAAAGACTGTGCCATAAATTAATCTGGAGTTAAAGCTTGGCCTCATGGTTAGGGGGCTGAAATCTGCCTCCTGCAAGGAGCCAGGTGAGAGATTTTGCGTGGACCTTGTGGATTGAAGATTTATCCC
This sequence comes from Donacobius atricapilla, assembly GCA_013397315.1. Classification (NCBI taxonomy): domain Eukaryota; kingdom Metazoa; phylum Chordata; class Aves; order Passeriformes; family Mimidae; genus Donacobius; species Donacobius atricapilla. Next base: position 74,442 of record WBMY01007575.1, read on the forward strand.
CAAATCTGCCACTGGTCAGCCTTGTTGCATCCTGACTTACCCACTGTGCTTTCAGTGTCTGGTTTTTCCCTTGCAAAATGAAAACAGGGAGCGCTGGGAGCTTCAGTGAAGACAACACAGAGGTTTTAGCAGGGGGGAGTTGCGATTTTTTTTTGTCCTTTTTGATTGTCCAGCCTGCACAGGTGGCACCGTGGGATGTCTTTGCTTCTGCAAGAAGGAAAAGTGGAAACAAGGAGGTTTAAAACAGGGAATAATGGCACTACTGAAGACAGAATTTCCTTTCCTGGGCAGTTTTCTACTTCTCTTTGGTGTTACCCACGTCTCTGAGAGAGGCTTAGAATTGGAAAGGACCCATCAGGATCATCAAAACCAACCCCTGACCCTGCACAGGACACCCCAACAATTCCCCCTGAGAGATTATCCCCAGTTCCTGGGTTTGGGAAGTAAAAAATCAGTTAGAGATGAACTTTTGGGGGGCTGTTTTGCAGAGGTGCTGGAGATTCCCAGCTGGGAATGCCCTGGGTGAAGGAGATGAGGGTGAACAGCAGAGCCCGGAGTGCTCAGAGCCTTTATCTGGGATTTCTTCTCCCTAAAAATGCCTTTTTAAAGCAAGGAGGAGAAGCTGAGTCAGCTCCTATTACAGAAAATGGGTTTTCCTAGAGAATCCCAGCCAGCAAAAAAACCCCGTGAGTGCTGCAGAGAGCAGCCAAATATTTTGGTGGCTTCTCGTGGCAATTCTGGCTCCAGAACACTGGGAATTTTCAAAGCCAAAATGAACCCGTTGGAACAGTTAATTGCAGTAATTCAAATTCCTTGCAGGAAAGCAGATTCTGTGGGGTTTGCAGATAAAACCTGGGGTTATTTGCATTTCCAGGATCACAGGAGAGAATGGAACCAAAGGAAGCAAGCTGGGGTGTTTGAGCTCCCCAATTTTTGCCTCAATTCCCCAAATTAAAGCTTTGAATTATATCAGATACTCTGCTAAGGTAAAACCTTAAAATCTGCACATTCTGGGCCCCTTTTTTGTGCTGTTTTGTGGCCAGTTCATGATTTATTAACGATCATTTTTCTGGCATCTTGAAACTTCAGTGATGCCCAAGTAAATATTGGGAAAACCCCCAATATTTCATGGCTGTCTGTACTTGCAGAATCATAAAACAATATCAGGTGATGGATCTGATCACTCAGTTGTGTATTTTTCTCTCCACGTGACAGGAAAAAGCTGGTCCTGGAGCGAAAGTGGGGACAGCTGGGACCTACTCACAGATACTGTCAGCACAGAAAGAGGCTGAATTCACCGAATTTCAGCAGGGAGAGAGGTTGAATTCCTCACATTCTGAGCTCAGCCATCCCACAGACCACCCAGGCTGGGGTTTGGAGCCTCCTCTGCCCTGGTGTCCCTGTGGCTGAGACCAACTGGGGCACTTCAGGGACCTCTCTGCAGGGGGAGAAGAGATTTCCGTGCTTTTTGGGGCAGTTTAGAAGCTGCAGTGGGAGATTTCTGTGCCTTTTTGGGGCAGTTTGGAAGCTGCAGTGGGAGATTTCCGTGCTTTTTTGGGGCAGTTTGGAAGCTGCAGTGGGAGAAGAGCTTTCTGTGCTTTTTTGGGGCAGTTTGGAAGCTGCAGTGGGAGATTTCTGTGCTTTTTTGGGGCAGTTTGGAAGCTGCAGTGGGAGAAGAGATTTCCGTGCTTTTGTGGGGGCAGTTTGGAAGATGCAGGGGGAGATTTCCGTGCTTTTTTGGGGGCAGTTTGGAAGCTGCAGTGGGAGATTTCTGTGCTTTTTGGAGCAGTTTGGAAGCTGCAGTGGGAGATCTCCGTGCTTTTTTCGTGCAGTTTGGAAGCTGCAGTGGGAGATTTCCGTGCTTTTTTGGGGCAGTTTGGAAGCTACAGTGAAAGCCGAAGGTTTAAAGAGTGGGATTTGGCTCTCACGGATCTGTCCCTGACTCCAGGCTTGGGGCTTGTCGCAGAGCAGTGTAAATTGGGGGGGATTTTTGAGCGTGTCTGCCCCAAAGCAGGGCCCGTGCACACCAGCTCAGCCGGCCCAGTTTGGGACAGCCCCGAGGGTGCCCATCCCACAGCCTGCGAGCCCTCATTCCAGGGCCTCACTGCCCCCATTGTGATTTTTTCCCCCTAAAATCTGACTGGGATTCCCCTGTTTAGGGCTCCTCTCATCCACCTCTGAGGAGCCTGGCTCTGATTCCTTTGATTTTCTTGTTCCTTCTGTCAGCTTTACACATTCCCCCCCGAGGCGCTGCAGCTTTTCTTACACAGATTGGAAAGGACAGAAGTGAGATCAGAGAAGCTGCAGCATGTCCAGGAATCCCAAGTTGTGCACCAGGGCTTGAGGTTCTCTTTCAGTTTGAGCTTAAATATTGCCCATTATTAAATATTAATAAAAATTAAACATTTGGGGCTCCCCAGTGTGAGATAAACGCTGGAATGAGTCCAGCTAAAGGCCGCAGAGATGATCAAGGGGCTGAGTGTCTGCTTGGGGGAGAACTTTGGGTTTGAGCTCCTTGGGGGGTTCCTCCTCTGTCCTGAGGTTCTAAAGCACTCCTGGTGAAACTCAGATCTCCATTTTTGGCAGGTGTTGCAGATATTCTGCTGTCCCCAAAAAGCGGCTCTGAAAGATGATGTTTTGGTCAACAACAAAATCCAAAACAGCTGTTCCCAGGGAGGAACAGTGTAGTACAGTCCAGTTGGTATTTTCTCCAATGCTTTCCAATATTTATTCTGCATCAGCTTTGTGCTAAGCCAAGGCTGTGGCTAAAACCCTTCTTGGTGCTGAGGAATGAGTTGGTCAAGGCGTGGTGGGGACCTCAGCGTGGCTCAGGACACAGGAGAAGCTCAGCGCTGGTTTCAAGGCTCGGGAGATGGGCTGGGAAGGAGGGTGGGAGCCCAGCCTGGTGCTGGAGCTGGTCCTGAGAGCCCTCACTCCTCCCGGCCTCTCTCCTCCACCCTGACCCGACCTTTCCAGCGTGGTTCCCCATCAGCTGCCTGACCTTTTCACATCCAATCAGCAGAACGGTTCAACTGCTGCCTGAATCCCATTTTCACCCCCCTTCTCCTCCCCTGCAAACCCTGCCCGGCACCCTGGAAGCTCCAAGCTGGCTCCGTGGCGTGCTCTAGCTCTCAGCCAGGGCTTTTTCTAGGCTGAGCCCCAATTCCTGTCCTTCCAAAGGGCTCAGCCTCTCCAGCCTCACTCGGGGCATCCCTCTCTGCAGGAGGGCCCCGTGCCAGGGAGCTGCTTTGCTCTTTCCCAGCAAAGGTCACAGGAACGTTTGGCAGGCGCGACGCTCCGAATCCTCTCACTCAGGGTCCCCCCCAGCCACGGCCCTGGGCTTTCACAGATCCAGTGGCTCTGCAGGACCCTTGGTATTTGCAAACACGAAAAGTCTGTGTCACATCGCAGCTGCTGGCAGGGGAGCCCGTGGTGGGCAGGGAGGAACATCTGCTTCCTTCCCAACCTCGTCCCTAAATCCGAAACGGTTGGATGTGACCATCAGGAGAGGGTTCAGAGTGATGGGCTGAGCTCCCTCCTCGGGAACATCCTCCCTCTCTGTCCCCTCCAACCGTTTGCAGGTTTTATTTTACCTCAGGAATACCAAAGCTTTATTTTCGGTCTTCCCACCTGTGTTTCTGACAGGCTGCTCAAATTGGAATTGAAAAGATGTAATTTGAGCATTTTTCTGAGGGAAGGGAAATGGAGCTGCTTTCTGCTTTTGTCCTTATGCCTTTTCCAAACATCTTACTCAGTGACTTAACTCATGCTTTGAACTCTTAAAGATCAGGATTTTGCTACATCTACACTAAAACTGCACGGGTTTCTAAGTAAATAAGTAAAAACCCAAAGCCAACCAATAAATATGATTTGAAAAAAACAACAAACATGATTTCCCAGTTGTTTTTAAAACAACTCCAAATTTTGACAGAAGCGAAAAGAATTCAATATTCCTTCATTTTTTAAGCTGTTTCTTAGGCTGCAGCAGTGTTGCTGCACTTTTTTATTGTGTGTGGCTGTGTCCTTTTTAGGTTTGTGGGTTGTTGTCAAGTGGAATAGATCCAGGAGTTGGAATTTGGCCCTCAGCTCCCAGGCTGGAACTCCGCAGGGAGCAGAATCCCCCTCAGACCTTTGTCTCTGGCTCTTGTCACTGCAGGACACCTTGGGTGACTGAAAGCAAATATATATACATATATATATATATGTATAAATATGCAGGAATCCATCATACTTTGCATTAAATAACATTTCCTTGTTTCCTGTGTCTGATTTTCCTGAATTTCAGGATTTTGCGATCGCTTGCAGCAGCTGTGCAGTGCTGTCAGTTAAAAGAGCTGCTGTGCTCCCCTCTGGACAGGGCGAATTCTTTCCAAATTGTGTTTTATCTCATTTTAAAGTTCTCAGGAGTGCAGTGTTCAGTCTAATCCTTGGCTTGTAAATGTTATTGGGAAGAAATTTGGGATCATTTGGAGCACGGGGCCCCTCCAAATGCTCAGTGCAGTGTGAACTCACACAGGGTGTGCTGAGCTGCAGTGAATTCCTGGGAGATTCCCGCCCCCCAAAATGCAGCTGGGGGTCTCCTCTAGCCTTTCCAGTGGGGTTTGCATTCCTCAATAATCCCCACTGGCAGTGCTGATTCACAAACTGCATTCAGAGCTCCAGCTCCGCTCCGAGAGCTCCGTGTGATGTCCAGATGCTTCAAACCCTGCTAACAGTGGAAAAAGTGAGAGAAAAGCTGCTCACATCCTCAGAGCCTGCTTGCAGCTGGTGAAGAGCTGTGCCAAACTCCAGGGAAAGTGCAGGGAGGGAGCTGAACCTCAGTGATGAGAATTAAAACCTCGATCCTTTGTTTGAATTGCTGGTTTGTACTAAAGGCAGTGAAGGATGAGGATTAAAGAATGAGGTTCCTCTAATTTTCTTACCTCTGGATTAATACAAAATAATTGATCCTGCCTACAACAGAATTGAGGAGAAAGAGGCTGCAAGCAGTGGATTGACAGCGTTGATGTTTTAGGATTTCAGCTTTTCTATTGTTCATCTGTTTGTAACCCTGCAGTTCTTTAGTGTAGAACTCCAAACCCCACACACAGTGTGAGCTGCTGCTTCCCCAGTTTGGGCAGACACAACAATTCCTCTCCAGGAATTGCCTGGGGATCAAGGACCCCTCACTGCCTCAGGCCTGAGAGATGGAAACAAAAGGGAGTTGGGGCAGCAAACTTGGGGTCAATGCCTTCATTACCTGAAGCTGTAATTGGGAGATGAACCCCCAATGTGCAAATGGACCAAACGTATCAAAGTGTGCAAACCCGTGACCATTGTCCATTTTGGGTGCAGCTTTGTCTGCCCCAAATGTACCTGAAGCCCTTCAATAAACAGAACTGCTTTTTATTCCCTTGATTCTGTCTGGCCTCTGCTTTTAGGAAAGCCCAAAAAGCATCGGTGTGACCATCACTACTCTGAGTGAAGCTGCTGCTGCTCAGCCCCTGCAGATTGAACCTTGGCTCCATCTCTGGAGCCTTGCAGGGTTCAGTATCTCCCTTACAAGACTTCTGGGGGTGATGGGGAGGAGCTGCCGCTGTTCATTTTGTGCCTTGGGGCAGCTGTGGCCGAGGCTTTGAGGCTGAGCGGAGATGAAAAGTGACAGAGTGTTAATACATTAGGCATTCATTTTGTATCATATTAGTGGTGCTTGTAGTGGGTAAGTGAGATGTCAGAGCCTGTTATGTGCAATTAGGAGCCCACAACTGAACATCCCGTGGAGGTATCAGGGATGGGCTGAGCAGGGAGTGAAGGCTGGGCCTGAAAACTGCATCCAGCCCTGCTGGGGACGCAGCAGCTTTCCCATCTGAGGGGAAGCTCCAGAGAGCAGCCAAATATTTTGGTGGCTTCTCGTGGCAATTCTGGCTCCAGAAGATTGGGAGTTTTCGAAGCTGAAATGAACCCGTTGGAACAGTAAATTGCAAAAATCCAAATTCCTGGCAGGACAGCAGATTTTGTGGGGTTTGCAGATGTGAACCTGGGGTTATTTGCATTTCCAGGATCACAAGAGGGAATGGAGGCAAAGGAAGTGGTTGAGCTCCCCAGTTCTTGCCTCAGTTCCCTCCTTCAGGGAGGGATGAAGCTCACCTGTGAATACCTTGAGTTTCCGGGTCCCTTTTTGGGCAAGTTTAGAACAAGCTGAATCTCCAAGACAGCGAGCAGCAGAAAAGCACAATCAGCCTTCTGATTAAAATCTTACACCTTGATGCAAAGGGACAAAAAAGGGAGAGGGAATCCTCAGCACAACAACATTTTTATTGGGAATCCTTATCAACCTCTTAAGTCTCTTCCAATCTCCTCCGTTCTCAGAGTTAGCTGATGCAACCCTCTCCTTGGATTTCAAAACGGGTGAGGAAAGATCTGATGGACAAATACTGCTCTGAAAACAGCTTTGTTGCTGTCTCTTTGGGTTTGTACTCTGGATTCTGCTCCGTGTCTGCCTTGGGCAGGGAACTTCATTTCTGTGTGCCTTCATTTGTGTGTTCCTGAACTGACAGCAGCAAGAGATTCCCTGGGAGACTGAGGCCTAAGAATAGTCCTCAGACAAAAGAAATCCTAGAAATTCTCACTGAAACCTTCTTCCTCCTCTTAATCTTTTTGAAACCAGGCAAAAGGGCTGAAATTTCTGATATTTAGGGATGGCACGTTTAGGTTTCCTTGCCTTCAAATCTTTAAGGTACACAAAGCAACCCAAAGATGCCAGGAAAAAAAAATTTTAAAAAGGGAATATCAAAGAGCCATTGGTGCTTCCTCCCTTCAGGAGTCTGAGATCTGCACTGACAAACTCCCAGCTGCATCACTGAAAGGCTTGGCTGCGTACAGGAGACACCCGGACAAATTCCCTGATCAAACTGCCTGGACCAAAGGCAGAGGGATTTCACACATTCTTGTGCACAGGCACCCCGTGAACCATTAAATTGGTGCATGCAGTGCTGGTGCCTTCTTTTCTGCCCTTGAGTCTCCAGGGATGGAAAGTCAGGATCTGCTGCTTGCACTGGATTTTTGAAAGTGCAGCGAGAGAAAGGAAAGCACATCCAGAGCTGCTGGCTGCCTGGGAAGCTCCTTGCCTAAGGGAGTGCTTCAATGGGGTTTTTTCCCCCCTATATTCCCAAGCCTCTCTAGACTTTGGATTCGATGTGGGTGGGTGCTGAAAGTTAACCCCGGCATTTTCAGAGGCGGAATTTTGCCTTTTTATTGCCGGTAAGATTTCTAGCTGCGCGTGGTCGCTGCGTACTGCAGGATTAGTTTTTCACTCGTCTTTAATGCCCAAAAAAATGCTTAGGATTTCCCTGAGGAATACTGAACCCTTTCTGCCGGGGGAATTTGATGAACCACCTCATTCAGGCACCAGGAATAGTGAATTTACTCACACAGGGCCTGCACTGATGCTGTGCTGGTAAAGCCAGCCCACATCCCTTCCCTGGCTCGCCCAGGATTTCCGAAGGAAGGATTGCTGGGCACTGTTGATATTTTGCTGGTGAAGCATCACCAGCCCAATTTCAGCCCCACTCCTGCTCCGCAAACCTCTAAAAATCTCTTGCTCTGTGAAATGTTGGGTTTTCTGCTCTCCCTGGGCACTGCTCTCTCCTCTGCAGTCTCAATTCCAAACGCTTCACGTCACCACTTGGAAACTCTTGGACAAACTTGGGAACTGCCATGTGCAGGACTCTGCCTCTCTGTCTGCACAGCCTGCCCAGCCCCAGCACATGTGGTTCCAATTCCAGAGGCTCTGCAGCGCTGCGTGGATCAGGATGGGGCTGGCCTGAGCCCTCTCTTCCACCGCTGTGGAAACCTTTGAACGCCCCGGGGGTTCCCCAGGTATTGAATTTCTCGAGGAGCCAGATATATTCAGCTCTGAGAGGGTCCAATACCTCTGAGGGTGTCCAGCACCTCACAGAAAACAGCTTAAAATAACGAGCGAGATGGCGTGATTGAGTGTGTCTTGGAAAAGCAAAAAGGTTTTAATAAAAGAAGAGAACAAAAGAACAAAGCCGTTCACAGTGTAGGGACAGGTCCCACACACCTGCTACAACACCCCGAGAGTGCACTGAGAAGCCTCGTGATTGTCATTAAATATTTGATGATTTAGGTGGGGTTTTGGCGACAGCACAACAGAAAATAGCAACACTTCTGAGGAACAGGCAAAGAGATCCATCAGCGTTTTTGTCTTGGCATTGAGCCAGTTACTGCCAGGACAGCAAAGAAATTTCTGGGTCCTTTGCCTTATTAGAACAGCAAGGGGTGAGTCTTAAACCTTTCCCGGTATGGGAACACCTGCGGGGGTGTGGGGGGCATTCCTACACCCAGGGCCCTGCCCTGGAAGGATTCACGGCAGAGTCTGTGCCCAGGCTGGACAAAAAGGCTCCCCCCGGTGCCTTGCAATGCTGTGTGTGCTGCCCCAGTTTGGTCTCCCCATACATATCAGGGTAGGACATGAAATAGAGGGACTCCATGGAGCTGTCAGAAGAGAAAGAAGCTGTATTTACAATCCCAACAGGTTCTTTTAGAACACGCTGTGTAAAAAGGTCTGTTATTGCTCCATGGCACTGACACTGCTCTCCATTGGGTCAGGAATAGGAAACAACCCCTGGGACAGTTGTTCTGGCAAAGGGAACACTGTTTGCTGAGCCTGTGCTGAGAAACGGAGAGAGATGTTTTGAAAAGAGAAACTGTTGGCAGCTTTCCCTTGGGAAAGCAGCTGGGAATGGTCAGCAAGCTGAAATTCAGGCTCAGAAATATCGAGCCTACACATGTGCCCCTAATTCTCGTGGTTTCTCCCTTCCCTCTTTCCCCAGTGGTTGTGTGATAAAGTCTTACACGTGGCCAGAGGGTAATAAGCTCCATGAAGCCTGAGGGCTGACCTGCAACTTACCAGAGTGGCTTAATAATAGTAAGACAACTTCTCTGGGCAGGCTTTGTAGAACAAAAGGTTTTAATAATGACAAAAATNTGTGAGTTCTGGCTAACAAAGTGAAAAATGTCTCTAACTCTTTACAAGGTCTTTTAAGCACTAATTATCCAATAACGAGATGACACCTAAATTATTTTTACTTTTAACCCAATAACTAACCATCCATGGCCCACAATGCAGACCTTTTCACCCAATTACAACAAAACACCCAAACCCAGGAAGAAGAAGGTGAAAAGGAAGGACTTGGCCTATGCCCTAAACCCTCCATCTTGCTCTCTATATATTACTATAAACTAAAACCTCAAACTCCAAGTTTTCCACCCTGTGACATCACACACTTCTATTCAAACTCCACACCCACAATCCCAGCGCTGTCACTCAATTTTGGAAGCCTGTTCCACGGCCTCAGGTCAATGCAGGGTTTGCTGGGGGCTCAGTGCCTGCCAGCACAGAAATCTGAAATTCTCAGTGCCCAGGGCTCCGACACCCACCCAAGCAGCCTTTCCAAAAGAGATGCTCGTTGGGAAATAGCAGCAATGACCACCTAAATCCCACGTTGCTCCACATCACAGCCTGTTCCAGGCAGGAGGAGATGCCCCTCATCCTGTGGGATGTACGCGTCAAGAGATCCCTGAAAAATTTCCTCCAGAAGAAATGGGAAGAAAGACCTGGAAAATTCCAACTCCTCTGCACTGCTCCAGCTGCTGCTGCTGGAGTGGCTGGGAGAAGCTCTGGAAATCCTCGGGGGTCTCCTGGAATTGATCAGGAAATCTCTCCTGGTGGCCAGCGTCTTGCCCAGTCCTGACGGGGATTTGCTGTCGCTGCAGTGCAACAGAGACGAGCAGGAGAAGCTGATCGCCGCCATGGGAAGAGGCTGAAAATCGCCAAAACCAGGGAATCCTCCCCAGAATTCATGGAGAACCACAACTCCAAGGCCAATCCCGAAATCCTGCACCGGCTCTCTGGCATGGAGAGCGAGGCCGAGTCCTTCTATGGCTTCGAGGAGGCGGATTTGGAGCTGATGGGAATTTGAGCATTCCCCGGGAGAAATAAAAACATGGATGGATTCATCCTGGAATTCGTGCCGGGGGTTTGGAGAGGAGAAGGAGCACTGGGAATGGAAGGGATGATGTGCCCTGGTTTTGGGCTTGGAAATTGAAGGATATTGCCAGGTTTTGGCCATGGAAGTTGAAGATAGTTCTAATTTTTGGCCATAGAAATTCAAGGATATTCCCAGTTTTTGGCCATGGAAGTTGAAGACAGTTCTAATTTTTGGCCATAGAAATTCAAGGATATTCCCAGTTTTCGGTCCCAGAAGTTAAAGGATATTCCCCATTTTTGGATGTCCAATCACACCCCAAAAATTCAAGGACAATCCCTCTTTTTATCCCCGCAAAATTCAAAGATATCCCAAACTTTCGGAGCGAACAGCTGAGATCCCAATCCCCAGCGGACGCGTTTTCACCTCCCAGATTCCTGGACCAAAGGCAGGGGTGTGGAGGCGGCTGCGGGCAGCGCGCCGGGGCCCGGCCGCGCTCCCTGGGAGCACTGGAGCCCTCGGGAGAAGGCAACCCTTGGCCTCGGTGTGTGTGACATCCGCCAGCAGATGTCCCGGGGCGCAGCCTGCGCTCCCCGAAAGGCCCTCAGGAGACCGCGGCCGCCTCCGGCCTCTCCTCCCCGTGCAAGGAATGCAGCAGAGCGGTCTGCAGCAGAGCTGCCCGCTGTTTATTTTGGCCTCAAACGCCGCCAGGGGAACTGGTGTGGTCTGCGCAGGAGTGGGGCCGTCGACCTTTCTGGGTTCTCCTCATAGCTCTGAGATAAAACAACGCAGCTTCCCCTCGTCCTGCTTTGCCCGCAGCAGAAAGTGGGGAAGGGAGTCCAAGGGGACATCAAAGCCTCCGTGTGCCTGCGTCTGTCATCGCTGCTGAGCAGCGCCAGCGGGGGAAGATGTTTGGTCTCTCAAGAGTTGAATTTTAAGGCCCACTGAGCCTTCAGTACTTGAGTGTGGGACTCGTCTGCGGTGTCTTCACTGCTTTAACTCCCGAGTCACGCAAGCAGCCCTGCAAGTTTGACTCAAAATGTAATTCCTTGGCCATAAAAGTCGTTGTCAGCCTCCTGCTCCAGCAGCTAAAATCCTGGATCTGCTGCTTGCAAAACGCTCAGGGTTTTTCTCGTTAATGCTGGATGGGGGGCAAGCTCTTGTTTTTTTTCACAGAGAAACTTAGTGAATCATTTCCTATAAGACTCCAGCAAGATGAGACTCCAACAGATGTGAAACATCTTGAATTCCTGGCAGGAGGGAGTGGTTCGGAGCTGCAACATGGCAGGCTGTCCTTTTTAACTCCCAAACATATTATTCCTGCACATGCCTAATCTAGACACATTCTGTTTTCAGATACTTTGATTTTAGCACAAAACAGTGAGGTAAAAGAAGGATTATCCAGCTGAAGGAACACTCGGGTGTAGTTCTGAGGGTGTTTATTCTCTCTGGGCTGATTTAAGTAGGAAGTTCTTGCTTATTTGGGTTGTTTTTACTAAAATGAAATATTTCAGCAGCTCAGGTCCGGCTGAGAGCAGCTACAGCATGGGATGTCTGCATGCACTGAGGTGGTTTTTCCAACAGCCTGGATTTTGGGAAGAGTGGGTGAGTCAGGAGCACAGGCACAAACGGAAAGATGCCGTTTTCACTCCGAGAAGTCCCGCAGACGTGAGGATGACTTTTAGGAGGCTCCCAGGGCACGATGCAGGGGAGAACTCGTCTGCAGGGGACAGTTGCTGCTGCGGGGAGGATGAGATGTGCCCCGGCAGCAGGGCTCGCCCACTGCTCCCGCCACACCTGCACCCAGGGAACGTTTTGATCCTAACGAACAAAAGCAGGCAGGGCACCCATCACAGGTGAGCCGGGAATTGTTCAGACAGGGCACAAACTCCGTGAGTGTGGATGCTGCTGGAGGCCCTGCTCCTGCTGGTGTGCGGAGGAAAGTTTTCCTCAGCAGCAGATTCCAGCCGTTTCCTGAGCCACTTCCGACGTCTGGAGCCGCAGGAAAATCACAGGTTGCGTTTCTGCTCCTCCCTGGACATCAGGAACGTTCTGTTGCAAATCTCATCTTTGACAAAAAGCCAAAATAAATGACAGAAAGCGTTGCTGAAGGGCCGACTGCGCACATGCTCCTGATGAAGCTGAAATTTTTGAAAACCTGTTCTGGATATTCACATTTTAAGTGAGCTTGGGGTAGGTCTGGTTTGGGCTAAGCTTACGAAGGATTATTGTGCATTTCTTTCATCTTGATTCTCTGAATCTTTTCTAGGCTGTTCCTCCTAATTCCAGCAGTTAAGTGATACAGCACAACCTATTACTTTTTAAATAGCAGAATCTATTTTTAGCGCTGCTCCCTAATTCAAACCTTCTGAACCTAATGAAAGATTTAAGTCTGGAAGCTCTCTAGCTTTTAGGATGGGGATTTGCCTACAAATAAAAACATCAGCAAAGCATTTATTTCCCCTTTGATTCTGCTTGTCTGGTAATGTGTATTTGATGTTGGGATATGTGGGAGGGTGTACATGCACATAATGGTAACGGGCATGGGAACATTCTGGGCTTCAGCACAGCATGGACGTGAAATGTGGGATCCTGGAAGGATTCAGGCATGAAAACACTGCTTTGGGGGGACAGAATCTGTGATAAGGCCAAACACAGTCTCGGTTTACTCAGCATTTGCGGCTTGCTGCGCTGCACAGGCTCCTTCCCTCTGCACCCATTTCAAAGGGCTGAGTCTGCTGAAATTCAAACCCTTTTATGACTTACACTCACAACGAGAAGTCCTTAAAATGTTGAAATGAGTTCTGAGGAATTCCTCAAGCCTGACATCTTTGCTGAGGGATCCAGACTGTTGTCCACATTTTTAATTTTTTTTTTTTTAATTTAAACTCTGCCATGTGTGCAAGGCAGAAGGGGCTGAGAGGGCTCAAAACTCCTTTGAGTCCTTCCCTGGGTCAACCTGGGCACTTTGGGCTTGATTAAAAAAAACCTGGGTGGCTTTGGGCTCGATTAAAATCTTTGTTGCCGCATTTTCCTTGGAGATTTCAACACGGGGAGGGATAAAATTGGGGCTGCCCGTGGTCTGCAGCGTGTGGGGTGAGTTATTGTCCTCGGAACAATGCAGGGAACAGTCACGCAGGGTCACTGCTCCTCCCCTCTGCTCTGCCACCCAGAGCCTTCAGCACAAGGCTTCCAAAACATTAAAAAAAATTTAAAAAAAAAAAAATTGGGATAAGCAGGAAAACCAATCCCACCTCCTCCTGGAGGGAGGGAGCTGAGGAAAGCCAAAAGCAGTGATTCCCGAATTCCTGCCGGCACACAGAGCTGCCCACAGGATGTGGAAGGGGGAAGAGGGGTTTGGTGGGCAAGAACTGCGGAGCCTGCAGAAATGTGGAGTTACTTTTGGATGTGATTTCTGGGAAAATCATCCCCTTTTTTTTTCATCTATTGCGCGCAGGGTCCAGCCCTCGAGGCCACCCGGGGCTGCGGAGCTTTGAGGGAAGGTTTGGAAGAGCAAAGGGATAAATAAATCGCTTTGCAAGCCAGCCCCTGTCCTGGGCAGTGCTGCTGGAAGGGGCAGACATTCCTCTGGTGGTCTTTTACATGAAACTTCAACCGGGGAGCGGGGGAAATGGTTAAAATAATCTCATTTATTTGGGCTGTCCTTGCAAGGTCTCAGCCACACAAATACAGCTTCAGGGAGCGTTGATTTTACTTTGGACAATAAAACCTAGAAGGGACCTGCCTCTGTTTTTAGCTCCTTCTTTCTCTCGTGTGCCACAAATTCTTGCACATATCTACACCTAAATCACCTTTTCATCCCTGTTTGCTGCAGAGAGGCCCGACCCAAACTGTGGGAAATGGGAGATTTGTTCATGTTGAGGATTGTTTTGTGGGTAATTTCTCTACCTGGCTCTCCTGTTGGGTTATTGCAAGAGGCTGTTTCATCTTCCTTTCAACATAGGGGTGACTGGAAGGGAATAAAGTGAGGCTCCTGTATAGAGAACCTGCAAAATTTAAACCCCTGTGGGCGTTTTCAGGCGTTGGTAAAGCATTAATAAGGATTAAAGAGACAAATCAGGGGGTTTTAAATAAGATTTTTTTTTTGCTAATAATGTTATGGAAAAGTTTGCACGGTGAGTGAATTTGGTCACTGGTTCAGTGATGAATCAGCTCCAAATTATTTCTTGATCTTTGAAAAAATAAAGGGTGCTTTAGGAATTTGTCACTATTCCACTGGATGCCTCCCTGGTTTTTCTCCCCATTTAGATGATGGGTTCATAGGCACAGGGCTCTTCCTCAAACCCACAGGTATTTCCTGGGAGCAGCAAGAATCCCTCTAAGGCGTGAGCTCCGCTAAGCCCAGCCTGTCTAAGCCAGACAGGAACAAAAACTCTGCCACAATCTCGGTAAAGATTCATCATTTTACCCAAAAAACCTCGAGCAGGATGAAGTTTTAAAACGCAGAACACCTTCGAGGTTGTGCACGAACCCTCGGAGCTCCGCAGGGCTTGGAAAATGTTGCAAATATCGTGTGACTGTCCCTGTTGTGGTGCCTAAATTAAGGTTATTGATCAGGGATGTAGCGAGCATCGGCGCTAATGAGAGCAGCCCGCAGCAAGGCGGGCTCCAGGGAAAAGCTGGGTTCGTCCTGGGCAGGAATTCTAATTGTATTTGGCAGATGGAGCTTTGAGAGCAGCGAATCCAGTGATAAACTGGATTACTTTTCCCTTTAAAGAAAGCAGCTAATGTGGCTGGAAAGGAGCTTTCACTGCCAGCAGGTCAGGAGCAGAGCTGGAGCTTTGGCAAGGCTCCACCTGTCCTGAAATCCTGGGTGTTTGATGTTGTGGATGGTAATTCTTGAGAAAGTGTTCGGGAAGGATAAATCAAATCCAAATCCAAATTCAGGGTATTTGATGTAGTCAATGGTAATTCTTGAGAAAGTGTTTGGGAAGGATAAATCAAATATCCAAATTCAAATTCAGCGTATTTCATGTAGTACATGGTAATTCTTGAGCAAGTGTTTGGGAAGGATAAATCAAATATCCAAATTCAAATTCAGCGTATTTCATGTAGTACATGGTAATTCTTGAGCAAGTGTTTGGGAAGGATAAATCAAATATCCAAATTCAAATTCAGCGTATTTCATGTAGTACATGGTAATTCTTGAGCAAGTGTTTGGGAAGGATAAATCAAACACCCAAATCTCAGCAGCTGAGGGATGGTCATGGGAACTCAGAGGCAGATCAGAGAATGGGAGCAGGAAGAGAAGGAATTTTCTACAAGTTGGTCCTGAAGAAATGGAAAAAATGAGGGAGCGTCATGTTGGATGTAAATCTTCTGGGTTTCACTTGAAGGCTCAGGATCCACTGTTTAAATAGCATAAAAGTACATAACTAGTGTATAATAATGTTAAAAGTCTAGGAATAAATCCAGCCTGTGGAACTGGAACCTCCTGTGCTCCTGCTCTGTCCTCCCAGCATTGTGTGTTCAGTCACTCGTGGGACTTCCCAGTGCCCTGAACTTCCCCAGTTTTCTGCAATTTCGCAATATTTGGCCCAGGAAGCAAAATATTCCCTCCCACTTCATTTCACAGGGAGAAAAGGAACAGTTTCAGGGTTTTGTCTTGAGCAGCAAAACTGCAGAACAACTCAAGTGCCCTGTGAAGATTTACACCCCAAAGGCCAACGGCATCGCTGCCCCAGGGAAATTCAGTTGGGAAATTTCTGATTTTGACCTGGGGGATCAGGAAATTTGGTTGGGAAATCTTTGATTTTGACCTGGGGGATCAGGAAATTTGGTTGGGAAATCTTTGATTTTGACCTGGGGGATCCCTGACCCCAATGCCTGTAACTTTCCCTTCCTCTGATCTCGTGGGTCAGTTTTAACGAGTTGCACTTCCCACGGTGAGTCCACGTTTACGAGCCGGAGACGGGCAAAGCCAAGACTTGATCGCGGATTTTTGCCCACTTTTCACACGGGTGCAGAATAAAACCTCGAGCAGAGAGTGCCCAAGGCCGTGCTGGCTGAACATCCCATTTCCCTGGCTGAATATCCCATCCCATCGTCTCCTGGGCCAGGTTTTAGGGCCTTCCCGCCCGTTTTGGGGGATTTCGTCTCACATTCCAAAGGCTCTGCTTCCCTCTAGCGGGTTCGCTCGGCACTTCCCTTTTTTATTTCTTTTTTTAGATCCTGACAAACCATTTTTGACAACTCATACTTTTTTTTTTTTGGCATTGCTATTCAAAGTTACTTCCCGAACCTACTTACTCCACGCTTTTCTTAAGTTTAACCCTCTTCTTCCCAGGCTGGTTTCTTATTTCTGAAATACATAAATATGGGAAGAGGCTCCAAGCCTTTGCCAGAGTGATGAAGGGATAAATTGAAGTGTTTTTTTCTGGGCGGAAAGACTTTTTTCCACAGTTTGGGTCGGGTCTCTCTGCAGCAAACAGGGATGAAAAGGTGACTTAGGTGTAGATCTGTGCAAGATTTGAAATCAGGTAAAAAGAGGTGAGGGCAGAGCTGGGGAAGTTCTCGGAAACCCGGAGTGTGCAGAGGGTGTGGGTGCCACTGGAGCACTGACAGCTCCGGAGCGTGAAGCCGTCTGCTCCCGCTTCAGGATCGGTGTGAAAATAAAATGCCTGGCTCGGCAGAGATGTCTCCTTAAATCAGCTGCAACCCGCACAGGGAGCCAGATGCGGTGAAGAAAATGAGGAGGAATCCAGAAAAAAAACCAAAACAAACAAACAAACAAAAAAACCAAAAAAACCCCACAAAAGCAAAAACAAAAACAAAAACAAACACAAAACCAAACACAAACAAAACCAATAAAAACCCCAACAGAACACCCCCAAAACCCCCCAAAAAACCCCAAAACCAACAAAAAACCCACCAAAAACCCCACAAAAAACCAAAAGAAATAAAACAAAAAAAACCCCACAACCCTCCCCCCCAAAAAACCCAAAAAAAACCCCACCAAAAAACCCCCAGAGATGCACGCTGGCCTCTGAGCACTGACATTTACCTTCCAGCCTCCTGTTCCGTTTGGCTCAGCGAGGCTCAGACCGAGTTCAAGAGAGTGGCTGAAGAAAACGTGACCCTGCCCTGCCACCACCGCCTGGGGCTGCTGGAGCAGGGCAGCCTGGACATCGAGTGGCTGCTGCACATCTCCGAGACCGTGCAGAAAGCGGTGGGTTTGCTGAGAAAAATCACTTTATTTCTGCCTGCGCGCCGCCGGCCCGCCGTTTAACGGCGCTCCTAGGATGAGCTTTGCAGGTTTTTTCTGGTGGTGAGAGCAGTGTTTAGAAAACAGAGCTGGTTTAGAGAGATTTGGAAGGTGGGAGAGTTATTTGAGATCCACACGAGCTCTGTTGGAACAGGTCGTGTTACAATGGGTTGGTTTTTTTTTTTTTAAATGTAGCCAGTGTTCATTAGATCAAGTTCAGAAGGTTCCAAGTCAGAAGTGCCATTCAGGCTTTCAAAAGAACCTGGAATTTTGCAGGCCCAGCTTTCAAATCCTTGGTTTCAGTACAAAACACAGTAGTTTAGTCCTGATCAAAATTAAGTCTGCATCGACTTAAATTAGCACAGCCCAACCTCCAGACTGCTTTGACGTGCTGCGGCACAAACTGCTGCCTGTTTCGACACTTGTGTAAGTGCCCAATATAAATCTCCAGCAGAAATAAATACACTTTTTGCATCATTCTCAGGCTAGAATCCCAGGTTTGCTTTCCCACCCTGCCCCGGGCTTCCTGTGTGACCCTTCCCACTGGACCGGGATGTGCAGCTCCCGGAAACGCTTGGATTTCTTAATTAAACGCTTGGATTTGTTAATGAAACGCTTGGATTTGTTGTTCCGTGCGGAAATAAAAGGACAACGCTGTGCGTGCTCTGCTCCTCAGGTGATCACCTACTCCGGGGGCCGTGTTTACGATGACCTGAACGAGGAGCAGAAGGGCCGTGTTTCCTTCACCTCCAACTTCCTCGCTGGAGACGCCTCCTTGCAGATCATCTCCCTGCAGTCCAGCGATGCGGGGAAATACATCTGCAAGGTCAAGAACGCCGGGCAGTACGAGTGGGCTCGCATCACCCTCAAGGTTGTAGGTAAGGACGGCTCATGGTTCTCCCAAAGGGGAAAAAAAACCAAATCCAGGCTCACTTCCTGGGGAGAGAATTGTTTCGGCAGGGTGTAAATACACCAAGAGACCTCAAGATTGGGTTTAGCGCCCAACTTTACTGCGCCTTTGCAATTTTTGGTAAAGGAGGGGCGGCAGGGAGAGCCTTAAGAAGGGCTTTGAGGTCGGCGTGATTAAATGCAAGCCCGTTCTTTCCAAATGATGGCTGTGATCTCATCACCCACGGCAGGCTGATACTCGATCTCAGCCGGGCATCACCTCCTGCTGGGCACTGGCGCTCCGTGTCCCAGCGCCCCGAGCCGAACCAGCCCGGCGAGGTGACAGATGAGAGCCGGGGTTGGCATCTCCCTTCCCCATCTCGGTTTATCGCTCGTCTTTTCACACACTCTGGGACCCCATGGAAGAATCCTGCCAGGTGCTGAGGGCAGAGGGAAGAGCTGGAGAAGTAAAAGGCAGGGAAAGATGTTCTCAAAAATGTGCCCGGAAGAGGAATGTGGTGATAAAACTCTGCTGATGTGAATAACCACGAGGCAAAGAATGTCACTGCTGTGGCTGAGCCAGCCAGCTCCTCTGTGGGGTGGCAGCTAAACCCCAAAAACCCCAAAAACATTCCNGGAAAAAGGAAAGGGAAAGGAAGGGGTTTTAGTCCCCTAAAAACCATCGCTGGTGTGATTCCCTAACGCATTCCAGGGAAGGCAGCTCTTGG
>WBMY01007577.1:0-60699 GCA_013397315.1 Donacobius atricapilla
TCCCTGTGCCCCAGGAGTGGCACCGAACGCCACGGGCGAGGGCACAAGGGGCGGCAGCCCCGGCCGGTCCCCTCGGGCTCGGCAGGACAGCCTCGAGCCTGGAGCCCTCGGCTCCCTTCCGCTCTCCTCCCCGGCACAGAGACGCTCCTTGGACAATGCTTTCCTCCCCCCTCTTCTGTTCCTTATGCAAGAGTTTATACCTTCTTTTTAAGCAACAAAATAATTACGGCTTTTAAACAGAGAAATCGCAGGAGCTTCACATTTTGCAGATATTTGTGTGACTAAGTGTGCTGCTGCTGCTGCAGAAATCTGGCCTCCTGCCTATTCCCAAGATCGTAACAGTCCTGGGCAAACATATGTTTTGCAATCGTATCAGCAAAACACTTGGCCTTTGTTTGCAGCAGGCTGTGCTGCGCCTGCCGACCCCCCAGGGCTGTAAACTCTGCCAGATGCCTTGCATCTCCCACCTCTTTTGGTCTGGAATTTTATGTCATCAATTGTTTCAAAAGAGACGAGTCCCTGAGCTGGCCCACGTGACTTTTTTACTTCTTTTTGTCTTTCACACTATGAGATCTACAAAGCTACATTTTGTTAGTTTTCCTTCCAATAATTTCAATTAAATAAAATATGGTAGACCCCAAGAAGAGATCTTCTGATGCAGTTTTCATGGGAAAAGGGCCAGGACATCTCTGAACCCTTAAACATACCTGGGGGAGGAGGGCTTCTGCCTACAATTAAGGCTGTGCGCTTTTGAGCTGTACCAAGTTATCTTTACCACCAAGCAGGGAAATTCCATGACACTGAACTTTACACTTCTATTGAATGTAAAACTGAACACTGCAAAATTGCTCACAGGCTGTTCCTGTTACCAAACCTAGCAGCTAAATGCAGAAAACACTGAGGACAGTGCTGTCAGGGGAACATGGCAACATGATGCAAGGCAGCAGTTCTGCACATCTGTAATTCTTGAGCTTTAAAGGCTTTCTTTCCCTCTCCGGTTTTCAAATACCACCATGCCTCTGGGTCATGCAAGCAGCGCTGGAGAACCAAGAGGTACCCTACTGCTGAAGGCTTAGCAGCAGTTAAATAGGCTAAATTACCTAGAGATGCCCAAGTACCACAGCTCCATCTTTATTTGGGGCCTTGGCTTGAAGCTGGTAAGTTTCTCCAGAAGAAACGGAGTGTCCTTGCACTTTATAAAATGCTCAGCAGAAGTATCGAGAAAGAATAATGCAATACTGGAAAGGAAGATTACATTTTGTGACTAATAAAATAAACTAATGAAGAACAGTGTTTAATTCCCACTACTTACTTCAGGCCAAGGTATAACAAAAAGGTGGCATGGGCTCCTCTTTCAACACAGGCAAAGAACTGGCTTGTGCTCAGAAAAACTATTGAAAGGGAGAGTAATTACCTGAAAGCTGAAATGCGAAAAGATGCCTCACCATAAGAAGTCTCCCTGGATGACAGACAAATGGTCATCCCCTTCAATGAATTTGTTAATGCCCTTGGAAGAAGGGGTGGGGGTTTTGTCCCACTGTGATCATTTGTACTGCCTGTATTTGTGAGGAAGCCTGTATATTAACAGTTGCTCTTATACAAAGAACCTTGGCAGGTACAGATTCTTTTCTGGCATCATCCAAGGGAAATTCTCTGTCTTCAAACAACCAACTCAACAACAGAAGGTAGGAAATTGTATCGTGTTCTTCACTTTCTCTGTCGGGAGAGATGGAGGCAGTGACAGCATGTCAGAAAAACTGTGTACAAAGGGGAAGAGGAAGTTGCACAGCCACTGCAAACAAATAATAATGGACTTAAAAGCTCTCCCATATGGCCAGAGTACACAAGCCCTGCTCAGGCCCCAGGTATGCCTCTGCCTTAGCAGAATCCCATCACCCCAGCTTGCTGCAAGCCATTTCTCCACCCCAGCCCTCATACAAGTATTTCCAAAGTGTAACTCGTCCAAACTAAAGAGCCCCCACAAACCCGAGCCCCCTGCCTGTCCATAAATCAGCACACAATTGCAGACTGAAATTATTCCTATTTGTGAGCTAGTATGACCAATTACATGAGCAATTTCATAAGAGAATGTGGCACAGAGCTCACTTGGGTCCTGATGACTGCAAACCGCAGAGCAGCCAGGGAACATGGGGACAGATCCGTGGTTTGGTTTGCATAACTGGAACATTCCCCTGGGGAAACACAACAGTGTGTTTGACCATGTATCGATGCAAATAAACAGAGATCTAGTGAAATACTCCTATGGGAAAACACAACAACAGATGTTTAACATGAAAATATCAATAGACAGTGAGTTCCTTTCACCCAGAAAGAGTGCACCAGATACACTCAAAGCAAACACCACCTAAAGCATGGAAGCATACTCCTTCATAGCAAGCGCATCCATAGAAGTTAGCTTTTTACATCTGTGCACTCTAAGTTATCAGAAATGCAATTTTCCCTTGTTGCTACATTTAAAGAAAAGTGCTGGGGAAGCTAAAATGAGACCAACCAGCTACAGTGTAAAAAGCCTGATCCTGCAAACAAAAATGTCTGCACTTGGCTGCTTTAAGTTGTAGCAGTTCCGTTTCAGCCCAATAGGGCAACTTTTAAAGTCAAGTTCAGCACAAACAATTGACTCCGAAGAACTGGCAAACCTAGACCTTAAATTCTTTCCACAGAAAAGCCACCCAGGCAGGAGCACTTGAAACGCCTGTTACTGCAATGCCCTGGACATCAAATTAGTATCTCAGAGAAGGATCAGATGATTCTTTCCCAGGAACATTTACAAGTAAAATCAGGTAATTCTTCAGGGCTCTGACCTGATTGGTATTAGTTTTAGCTCCACCCAATATGGTGCCTTAATGAAGTCACCAGATAGTTCAGCAACCACTAAGCAGCCCCACACTGGCCACCATGAACATTTCCCTGTGGATTCCTCTCGTTGCTTGCTGTCCACAGCCACTACCCTTTTCATAACAAATTTCATATGTGTCTATTAATCTCTTCTATCCCTTGATTATGCATTTGTTATTTCTCAAACAGCAAAAATCTTCATCATGATAACAATATGGCACAGAAATCAAACCATTCATTACAGTGATGAAAGAATTTAAATTAAATAGAAGAAAGTACCATTGTAGCATGCAAATTAAAAAAGAAAACAAAAGAGTCCAGTATTTGAAAACATGTCTCTTGACTTACCCTTAATCTGATTGTCAGGCTTCAAAAACATCATTCTATTATTAGAACTGGTACACAGTTCGAGGGAGGAGAATAAACTGTATTCTTTGTACAATCTAAATTCTTGCTGTATGTGTCAAAAAGGATCAACCATTTAGGAATGTCACTATACCTGATACTTTTATAATAATAACAAAAACAAGTTGTTTATTAGAATGGAGGGCCAACAACTGGACACATCAGGAGATGAGTTTAGACCAATATACAGAAGCTTTCCTTTTGTAGTCTTTAGGATTGTAAGGTTAGCTAAGACTGAACTTTTTACCCTATTCATACATTAGATTTATTGTCTTTTCTTCAAACCTTATTTGTCCTTAAAATGCTGTTTTTCTATTTCTAGACCCTGCTTAAATGCTGCTTTCTTAATGGCCACATCTTCAGCATTAATGGGCAAATGACTTGCAAATGATCATGCTGGTTTGTGAGCAATTATAGATCAGGTCATTCCCAGCCCACTGTATTTCCCACCAAAGACACCATCTTTTCTCCCAGAGCTGCAAGAGGCTGTGAGAGTCCTTTGTTTCACCGGACCTGTTCTCACTTGACTGACTTGAACTCACCAAGCTGCAAGAACTCCAGTGGTTTTGTTTCCTGAACTAATAGGTTCATCACTTAGGACTCTTACTGCCCCCAAAGAATCCTTCTGGTAATTTCTGCCTTTAAGATTTCTACAGCTCACTCCCACCTCTAAACCACAAGTTGTTTTGTTTTTAATGTCAGCACAGCTTGTCCAAATTTAACATTCTGTTCTGCAGTTATTAGGTAGCAGAAGTACAAAGTTTAATTTAGGGAGCTATAAGAAGTTTAGATCTTGAGATTATTCATGCTTTGGCAAGGACATGAAAACAGAAGTATGGTTTCTAAGACTTGTGCAAATAGGTAGATTAAAGATGCATATCTAAAGCTTAGAAGATTGAGAGTGTCTTACCAGATTATCCTTCCCCTTTTTATGAGGGTATGTAGCTCTTCCTAGGCTGGCAGAGAGCAGCTGAACTATAGAAGTTGTTTGGCTGGCTGGCTGTGGGTTCTGTTGCTGCTGCTCTGAGATGGCTCCAGACTCACGCACCACAGAAGAATTCTCAGGTTAACAAGTCCCTCCAGACCCAGTACTCCCAAAATCAACGTCTGTGTCAGCTGGTTTCAAAGCTGACCTTGGTATCTCACAGGTAACTTCTGAACTTTTGATGGCTAGAGGGTGTATAGAGAGGGCTTGGCTGTCCAGCTGCAGATTGTCACCACGCCCTGGGGAATGGAACATCTGTGGGCTGCCAGTCACACTGCAGTCTCTCAGTAGTAAATAAGCATTAAGGTTAAACAAAACTAGTTTAACCTTAATAAAAGAGTGTATTTGGAGTTCAGTCAAGAAAAATAAAACTTAGCTTACAGCTGTCTAGAACTGCTTTGGCCTAAATAGGTCGCCTCTCTTTTAGTAGCAAACTGCTGGGTCACACCAATGCCAAACATATTTCACAGTTCCTTGGAGCTGGGATACATTCTACCATCTTATACTTGTGTCCCTTCTCCCCAAGATGAATACTGAAAAGGGATTAGTATCATGTGTCCACTGAGTGAAAAATCGCCCTTGGGAACCGCCTGCAACTCCTAATCCTCATGACTGATTCAGTGAAGAGCAATGAGAGAATTCAGTACCTTATTTGCTATGTTGCCTGGAATGCTGTCTGACCCTGCTTCACCACTATCAAGTAAAGATGCTCATGGAAGGCCTGTCCTGCACAGATGGAAGTGTCCCTCACTGAGCAGTCAGCTGCCAATAAACCTTTTACACAATGCAAACCTATGTATTCAAAGCAAGGGAAGGCCAGCTGAATAATTTCTGTGAGTTTAAGGCTTCTGTTTTGTTTTTTTTTAACTGCATTTAATCTCAGAAATAGTCTTGATATGAAAATACAAGAAAGAAACCCCACTAAATGCATCTTATTACTAGCTTCAGACAGAAGTAAGACGCAACAGCAAACACATGGGGAAAAAGAAAAGGCTTTTAGGAGTACTGGAGTGTTACACTTGGCTTACTGGAATTGGCTGAGACCAGGACAGCAAGTGACCCAGAGCTGCACTGCTGTGAGGTTACAGCGAGTGTGCAGGAAATGCTGTGCAAGTGCCCTGTAAAGAAGTTGAATCTAAAACCTGCTCTCATGTTCTGGAACATACAGGCATGCAACCCAGAAGCACATCTTACCAGAAGCTTTTTGCCATCTTTACTCCTAGGAGCTCAAGTGTGGTTCTAGAAATTTGCTTCTTATGACCTGAGGCTCATGCCTGACTTGATTCTGCAGGTACAACATACAAAAAGGTTACTTTTGCAGAGCCTTCACCAAGAAACAAACTAGAAAGCTATAAAATGCTTTGTCAAGAAGTCAAGTCAATGCTTATTCACACTGCATTCAAAAAAATTTTGTGTACATTGTCTTTTTTGTGCATTTTTGTTTTAGTTTTTTTTTTTTTTTTTTTAATTAATTCAGTGTTTTCCCAACAAACCCACAACTAACAAGAATGGAATATGACAAAATGTCATGCCATTTATTGTACCTCGAGATGCAGCTATTTATCTGTAGCTTGATTTTACAGTGAGATAAATGAAGTGAAATAGCACTAAACTAATAATGTGAATTACTGCTAGAGACTCAGGAACCCTTCTGTCAGTAACTGTACTTTGGGGAATGGTTCTGTGGCTTTCTTGCACTTGCCACTTTCAGGCACATGCTCAGAGTGCCTAAGAGCAGAAGCCAGGGGGGAAAAAAAAAGAAAAATCAGTTCTTTTTTTTTTCAGTTTTCGCAGTCTAGCTGTGTCCCACATAATGTACATTATTTTTTTGAGTCTGTGAATTTTGGAAAAACATCAGTTTTTATTAGGAAAAAAAATCCAAATAACCATAAAGCTGTATTCCCCTTGCCTTGTCTGTAATGACCTATCTTGTCAGGAGGGTTGC
Organism: Donacobius atricapilla; assembly: GCA_013397315.1. NCBI lineage: Eukaryota > Metazoa > Chordata > Aves > Passeriformes > Mimidae > Donacobius > Donacobius atricapilla. The sequence continues at coordinate 6,192 of WBMY01007577.1, forward strand.
AAGTTCCTCTACTGAATCTCTCTCCTTATTTACCTAATATATGGAGCCAAGTAAATACTATCACATAGTATTTATCAACTCCTTTAGAATAGTATCTTGGCAAAGTTAAGCACAAAAGTAAATGGCATCATCATAGAAGAGCAACCCACATAATTGATTTAATGATAGCCATTAAGAAAACAGTTCATCCTCTAGGTACTATTCAACAACTGATTGCTATAAGTTAAGGAGGTAACACCTGATATGTCATTTTCATGTCAGATCTGTTTCTTTTTGCTTTTGTACTCAGAGACAAACCCTTTAAGACCTCTGCATGAGGAGAACGATAAAAAATACTCAGATGAATCATGTATTTCTTGTAATTTTTGGCAACTTTTATTGGTGTTATGTTTGAATTCAGACAGCACTGAATTTTTTTCTGTGACCTTCATTCTTCCCATTTTCAGAAGATATGGCTAAGATTTTTGAAACAAATTAATTTTTTTGCCTTTGCTTTCTAAATCAAAAGAGCTGAGAAAAGCACTGCTTTCCTGCCGATACAAACGCTAAAAGAGCTGGCCTGTCTCCTAGTCAGGAATCCATAGCATTTCCTACAGTGGGTTGTACTATGTTGCTACTTGCAGCAACATGCCATTTCTTCCTCTTCCAGTGAGTTAAGAGGTCACTGACACTCACTGGGGGTACGCAGCAGCGAGCAGAGGCCACCCCTGCCCTGTGACCAGCGCCAGCCAACAGCCGCTCTGATGAGCCCCAGCAAACTGCAGTGCCCCTGCCAACACGTGCTTCAAGGACACAGTACACGTGCCCCTGTTTAACACAGCACAACTTCTGCATCCTTCTAAATCCTTCAGAGCTTGGAGGGCTCCCTCAAGGCCCCTGGGCCAAACTGGCCTGGCACCAAGCTCCTGCAGGACTATCATCCTCCTACTGCCACTGCCACCTTGGCACTTTTCCACTGGTCACAAAGGCTTTGGGTCCCTGCAGGACAACTGTAAACTCACAGGAGATTTCTGCAACTGAGCTGCTCAGGATCTGAACAAACCCACATACTCTTCTGGACTTTGTAACATTGCTGTCTGCAATAGTGTCATCTAAACCATGCAATTGTTAATACCTTCCCCCATCTACCTTCTCAAAAGCATATTTTGTAGGGCAACTGAGTCCAAACAGGCTTGAAGCCAATGCTAGCACTTTCTGTTCAAATACTGTTAAGTATCTTTTTTTTTTTTTTTAACTTAACCACAGCATTGGAACTTAGTCTTAAATCCACTGTTTGTTACAATCATAATTTCAAATCAATCGTTGTTGTGAGAGAGGAAAGGCCACCTACCACTGCCTACCTACCTACTTTCTATACATCATTTTAAAACCATGATAGATTCTGCCAAAGTCCTGGAAAAGGCCAGCACTGACTGTGTAGCCCCTCAGACTCACACATGCTGAAACCACATGTAAAATACATACAGCAGATGTGCTCTAGGAGACACAATGCTCTCAGATATCCTTATCAGTATCTTGTAATTGAGCTACCATTGAAGTCTGATTAATAAAAATAATATTTCCAAATGTAAAGTAAGTACATAAAGTACAAGTAAGTAAATGAAAATGCATACATACCATACTAAACATATACAATCTTACTAAGATAGGATTAAAATAGGAGCTGATGAAGTTGGATATGAAGCTTTAAGTGTTCAAACACCTTCTCATTTTGCCAGTAAAGCTACAAACCCATACCTGTCCCTCTGCTGCTCACCAGCATGACAACTTCCCTCTGGACACTCAGCAGGGATTCCAAACCAGCAAAACAGAGCAGAAAACTCAGGCAGAACTGGACCACATTTTCACTACTGATGAAGATGCAGCAATGACCACTGAAGCCTGTTAAGCAAAATGTTTAACAAAAAACTCTGGTTCATTTGCTAACTTGCCTATTACTAACAACAGCACTGAGGATGACTTCTCTTTATCAAAGTGTGTTTGTCGTCTTCCTGAGAAGTCTTTTTCTTGAGAGAGACTATCACAAAAACAATTCATTCTATTATTTTTGCAAATGTAAATTTCATTCAAGTAACAACTTATAACTTAATGTGAAATGTGACTTGAAAGAAATTTACATGTCACATCACACTCCTCTGAAGCTGACAGGGTGAGACTAAACCTAAATTTGGATTGTAGCGAACAAGGGCCAGAAATGAACTCTTTACAGCTGCAGCAAATAAGGAATTACCTGGTAAAGCATGGGTCTGGAGATGTCAAGGATCACTGCACAATGGCTAAAACATACAGGACTGAGATTCTAAGTCCAAGAGAAATCATTTTGGTGAACCTAGACCAGGGGTTAACAGAGAAACCAGAGTCAGGATCAGCATTGGGATTTGAACCACCAGTGACTGGCAGGGCAGAATTCAGACTTTGGGCTAGGGAATGAGAGAGAACTCCTTCGCATTATCTCTCTATATTTAAACTTAAGCCTAGTGGGAGTAATTTTGCTAAGGCAAGGTTGTTTGCATGTCCATAGCCAGCAGCTGAAGTGTAGAACCTGTACTAACCAGGATACAGAAAGGGAGGTTCAATTGTGGCAAATTAGAGGGCGTCCTGAGTCCCCTCTTGTGACAACAAGAGGCTGATTCTTTGCTCTGAAAGAATAAATAGATAAACCCCTGTGTACCTCAATTCACATTGCAATATAATCTATATTCTTTGTTCCATGTGCAAGGGCCACATTTTCTACAATGAATTCTTTCTCAGGGTTATAGGACAATAATGCAGCATTACACACACAGGCAGGCACTTTCTTAATAGCTGTCCTGCTCTAATTATTTTGTTGAAATACAATCAAGACATTGCTGGGAGGGAATGTTTTAAACTGGAGTCACTTGAGATTTCAGGTTGTTTCTGGCAACACATTGCCCTGGCTGAGGGAAATGGTCTTGTACAAGCGACCAAAATTAATCATCTGACCACACCTAAGCTGACCTCAACAGGAAAGAAAGATAACCCCCACACAATCTTGTTCAGCAAGTATGTTAGGAGTGAAGGACTTTGCCCGGTTTCTCATGACACAGCAACTGGACAAATTCTCCTAACGGCTCTGAACGTCAAACACAGGCTGCTCTGACAGCAGAGGGAAGAAATTAGCTAGAGGCAAGCTGGGGAGCTGCTTCCCAGGGAGAAACTCCATAAAAGAAATGACAGGATAGGGTTAGCATGTTTCTGTACGGCAATGTGGGCACAGCCCAGGTGAGCAGCATAGATGATGTTCAATCAACAAATTTTGAAAAAACATGAAATGTAACTGCAGTGCATCCAGAACCATCTTAGTTCACTGGGTACTGCCAGTGAGCTCCCAGGTATCATTTGTGTAACAGGTCTGAACCTGCTCCAAAAACATCAGACACCTGCGTGTATGCATGCAGCCATCATTTTACAGACTGTAAACAGCCACCAGAAGTCCCAAATGACCAAATTCCTTTTTTCCCTTGTCTATGCCATCTTCCAGGAGGGGGGGGGATGGCAGGGGTGGAAGGGACAGGAATGTGTGTGGGTAATGGCAGCCCTATTTATGAAGTCCTAAAAACAGACTAGCTCTCTGCATGGGTACTCACTGATGAAAAAAAACACCCCACAACTGCCTGCTCCGCCTCATAACAAGACAGACTTTCACATAAAACAAAACACACATTTAGATTTTTGGCTCAATATTCTTGTCTCTGAATTGTTGCTCTGCATATCAACAAATGATCCTTTGTTTTGAAAAAGCCTTACCAGCCACAAGTTTCCCAAGAGAGTGACACTACATCCTCAGGCACTGACAGGCCTGCCTGGTAATAAGTAACCAGCATGTATGGGACAGATGGCACAGATCCAGGTCTGAGTATACAGGAATCACAAGAATACTGGCCAAGAGCGAGCTTAACTTAAGAAGGTATCTGGGTACAAGAATGACAGAAAGGTACTGGACACAGTTATCCTACAACCCTGCTATGCTGCCTTGCATGCCAGCTTGCTGACATTTATGTGGCTATTAAAAAAAGACAGAACAACCACAAACAAGTCACTATGCAAAACTTTTTTCTAGAAGTACAATGTTAAGGAACATTGGACACAGAGGTATCCAAGCCAGTCTTAAAGCAATCAGCCTCAGATTGAGAGTTACTGGCTAACAATTCTCAGTCAACAGTGGCTAAAAACATTCAATTCCAAGCACCTAGAGCATGGGAAAGACTGCAGTCTATTTAAAAGTCAGGAATATCAAAAAGCTGCAGTAGAAACAGAAGTCTTAACTTGGCAAGTAAATGCCTTTTCCATTCCTTTTTAGACAAACTTCCTTGATGGAAGTTGTCTATTTTAAAGGAATTGAATTTTGCATTTGAGTATCCCATTAAATTCTTAACTAAGTATGGTTAAAGCTTTTTTATAAAATACAAAAATATAGAAACTAGATTTTTCATGAAGTTTGTTGACAGACTAGAACAACAGCACTTACATTATAGTTTTCAAACAGTAAATCAAGCCTCTAAAAGCAAATTTATTTCATGTTTTCTCTGTTAACTAGTGAAGTATTAAGTAAATGTTATGGGCTTTTATCCTGCTATTTTGGTCACTGTCAGATTTGAAGGACTACAGCTGCACCCATTTTCCCCATATGTTTTATACCAGTGTCTCCCTAAATGTTTTCTTCCTCTTACCATACAGAACTTCCACCAACTGTTGGGAGAAGCTCCCCAGCTGCATTTGACTCCAATACAACCTTCCTCATCAGACTGTCTACAACCTTTAGCCCATGTTTCCAGTAGTCTCAGGGGGCAAAGGGAGTGGGCAGCTGCTCAGAAAGCTTGTAACTAACAGAACACTGTGAAAGGAACATGAAGGGAACTAGAGTCAACAAATTAGATTTGAAGATTTTAAGCAAAGTGCCTGAAGAGACAGCACATGTTTTAGTCTGGTAAAAACCTCAACCATTACAATAGTGTATTTGCACATCACCCTGGAAAGTTTACAGTTTCTGTGGTAGAAGGGTGCTTGACCTCCACAGTTTGCTGCTTACAAACAACAGTTTACATCAAGCAAAGTGTCCCATCTTAGATGCCCTTGAACCAATTTGAACACTTATTAAAGCAGCGTTGCAATTATGTGAAAAGTAGGTGGAGAAAGACCCAAAAAAAAAGCTTCAAAGGTTTTCAGTTAACTTCCAAGTGGCATTTCCAAGAATCGGCACGTCTGTTCCATACTGTGAAATAGTTTTCCAACTGTTTCCTTTGCCCAGTATTTTTCCAAACTGACTAGTACAGCCAAGCACAGCTAGGCAACTCAGAAGAGTGCACAGTGAAAGACATTTCAACAGAGCCGTGGGTTCATGACCTATAATGGAAATCTGCTTAAATATGATTCTAATGTAGATATAAGAACTCTTCACATTGAGACGATATCAACCTATGTGTGGCTCTCTTATGTGCCAGTAAGACTTGTACATCATGTTCTTCTCAGATAGGAGGCCCCTTCAACAAAATGAGGCTCAAAATTCAGAACACAAAAGCCAGTTTTTTGCTGCTTTCATTGTTTTCAGTCTCTCCTGACCCTACTGCTTCCCAAACTAGCTCAGCTTTTCAATGGAATGAGAACTAGAAGGAGCTAAAGCAATGTACTAAGGTTTCAGGACAATACTTCAAAACCAAAGCAGCCCCCCAGCTCTCCTCTAAACTTCCACCTGCAGACTTTCTTTCATGTTACGGAAGAGTCTCATCTCTGCTCTGCTAAAGGCTACTGCTATTAAAAAAAAAATTAGCTCTGCAAGAGCTTGTTGCTACTTTGCTGATGTCTCTTTATCAAAGACACTTGAAGACTGAAAATGTCTGGTCTGCCCCAGGAATAACAAAGTCCAGGAGAATTTATCTAAATTTGAGCTTATTATGAAGATGAAACTTGCACAAGTTCAATAAATACAGGCTTTGTCTCAGCTACTATCACTGCACAACTTACTTCTGCCTTGGAAGAACTAGGAAGGTAGAGATTGAAAACTCTCCATGCACACATGTAAAAGTAGAAGAAAATAGGCTGCACTCCTCCCCAGTGCCTGACAGCTGGATCCACTGATCATTAAGGACAGGGGGGAGAGCAAAGCCAGAAAAGACAGTTTGTGGACATGAAGGATGGCAAACCAGAGGCTTAGGTGGGGAGAGCAAGAATGAGCATCCAGAACCAAGAACTCCTAGGGAAAGGCATCCCTGTACTTGTTGGGCGCTGGGTAGTCTATCAGCAACTAGTGGAAAACATAAAAGCAGCTTTTAGGGGGTGAGATTTGGTGTTATTCAACTTCATTTGAGTCTCAAACCGTGGAAGAAGGGCAGGGTCTTCATGGAAAACATGGGTTTACCTGAGTCTGTGACCAAAATGCAACTAAATCCTTCCCAATGGTCTGACAGCTTTGCTGTATAATCTGTTCAGATAGATTCAGTTTGTAGAATTGAACTACCATAAGCACAGCTGCTAGCAAAGAGAAACACACAGATCTGATGTGAAAATAAAATGGTAGCCTATCTTTTCCTTCCACTGTGGCTACTGTATTTGTTTTCTCTCTTTGGACAAACACTCACCCAAACTTGGGACAATTCCAGCTGGTTACATCAGCAGTTTATACAGCACTAGTTACAGACAAAAAACAGCCTTCATATTACTCTATGGACTTTATTACAATTTCCTTCTAAAATCTGCGGCATTAGAGACAACCTTGTGTGTTATTAAATCTGTAGCATCTGAAAAAGAAAATTGAGATGCTTTTATTTTTCATCTTCAGAACAAGTTCAATAAATCAGAGTTCCACAGAGTATCTAATTATCACACAGATTTTCAGAGACATCAAATTATCACCGACTTTGCAATTAACACTACAGGCCAGTGACAAATGATGCAGGAGTACCTGTTAACACAATTTAACAAAACCAGTCAAGTTCCAAAGCAAAGAGGGATTCAAAGCCTTTCAGATGACAAGCAATAGTGGCCAGCTGGCAAGAGATTTAATGAATACAACAGCATTCAGCAGCAATTTGAAAACTGTCTGCTTGGGTAAGGCTGAGTTATTAAAGAAATCTCCATTTATAAACAGTGTTGATGGGATTTAAACAGCCTGTGTAAGAAGGATTAAAAGTCAATTGAAAAGTCTGTACAGATAAGAAAGCAAAAAGAAACTGTGCCCTTGAATTCTGTACATGGTGATTAACCTTATCTCCGTCTCCTGGCACACAGCAGGGGTAAAACAGGCTGCCTTATGCTGCTGAGGTGGGCTTTGCATTAGCGCTATTTAAGGCTCGTACAGCGCTTTGAGCTCTACTGTCCCTTCACTCTCCCCATCTCTGTTTTTCCAAACTGTATACTAAAACCCATCTTTTACCATCCCACCAGATACATTTAGCAGATACCAAAGAGACACATAAATTGAAGGAGTCTGTCCAGGCATGCTATAATGATTAGGTTTTTCCTTCCTTTATGTAATTGATCTTGCTATTCTCTGTTAGACTTTTATAACTGTACACCTTCAGTATAAACCAATGGAGATTGGCAAGGGAGGATTTCTGGGAGGAGGAGGGAGATGAGAACTTGTTTTTAAGGTTTTTTTCCTCTTGCCTCCAGAATATCCTGTAATATTCTGCTTCACCAAGACTTACTACGGCTTTTCATTTATGTGTCACTTCTTAGAATATGACAACAGAAGGGAACACAAAACTAGCTCTTTTCAGTCCTTAATCCCTCCCCTATCCTTTCCCATCTTCTCATCCCATCCAAAATCCAGCCTATTCTGGTAACATAAGTTGCCTATTTCTGACATGCCTTTTGTAAAAGGGCCAAAGCCAAAGTGCATTTAAGGTGAAACTGTACAATGCCACATCTTGTCTTGGTTTCCCTTGCCTGTAACATAGCCTAACATTTGATTTGCTTCCTTTGGCCTTGTCCAGGATACAATAAGAGCTTTATGAAAAAGCTCTGTAAGAATCTGGGCCATTGATTTAAACAAGGACTATTTAGTCATGACACAGCACCAAAGAGAGCTGCTCAACACGCCAGCTCTGGAAGCAGCACTGCCCTTTCAGTGCAGGGCTCTTAACAGGAGAGCAGTGCTTGGCAGCAAAGCTGGGCAGCTTCTGGGACCCGAGGGTATCTCCTAGCATAGTCCTTCACCTCACTGTACCAGCCTGTCAGAGCTAGTTCAGGTGAGTCCAATACTGCACTACAAAACATGATGTAAACATATTCCAATTACTTATCTGTGACATTTATCAGCCTACGTTTTTTTCCAAGGCATCACAAAAAACATTACAAAAACATAACAAGAAAAATACCTGCAGAATGGAAAAGCTACTCCACTGGGAAGTAATATTTAAGAAACAAACAAACAAGCCACAAATACTTATAAGTATATTGCCTCCATGTAAATCTAGGGTGGAAATGAAGAACATCAATATACAATTGCCCTAGGGAGATTCAATGAGCTTTTATTCAATCAGCCGTGTTTGTATAAACCTGTATAAAAATCCTGTAGGAAATACACTTTTTCATGTAATAAGTATGGTTTTAGATCCTTCAAAGTAAGGAGTACATTGTCATTCAAAATACATTTGTGACTATTCATTCTGCAGCAATGTTTTCATGGTCCAGTCCTTACTCTGGATGACACACCCAAGGAATCCTCATTTAGGATATAGAAATAAACTTAGCAACACCAATCCCTCCTTAAAGCTCATCACCCTTTTATGTAGTTCCTACTGAAAAAAGGAGGGTTTCTTGTTACTTTTCTTTTGTTTGGGCTGCAAAGTCAGCATAGGTAAGATAGCCAGGCGTCCCTATCTGTTAGGGCTCCTACCATCTTAGTATGACACTAAAAACGATTGGATTGACAGTCTGTAAGGGCTGTGAAAGATGAGGTGAACCTTAAAAACTGAAAAACCACCTTGCACCTGAACGTAGTCAGGCAGCTACCTCATTGAAACATCGAGTATCAGTCACAGGTCCCGTGCCTCAATGCACGTACCTAAGAGGATTATGATCTAAAAACGTGGAGTTTGGCTCCTTCACTGTAACCTCATGATGTTATTTGGGCATTTATGAATAGCCAGAGCTGCTAATAACATGCCACGTACCAATCACACTGCAAAGCAAGTGATGTCACCTAGGCAGCTTGTGTAAACATGGCTCAGCCACAGCAATATGACAGGCTTCTGAGCATGCTTAAGGCTATTCCATGAAGAGTATTTACTGTGTTACCTGGAAACACGTAAGTAGGGCTTTTGGAGGTTCCCCGCAATTTTTCATGAAGAAAAATTAGACCAAGAATTCCTTCAAAGAAGGGGGGTTTGCTATTGTGGTAATTTAGCATACCATATTCTGAAGATTAACTTTTCTAAACAGCATTTCCAAACACAGCAATCCTCCTTTCTGAACAGTTATTACCATTAGGAAGTATTCTGCTGTTACAGCCAAGAACTGATGGCACTTCCATTGGCCTATTTGAACAAATGCACACTGCATTTGTGGAATTAAGACCACTTCTCTCCATTAATGCATTTTGGAGAAGTACTTTTTAAAGCTTTGTGGACATGACAGTGAAACTGAATTTAAATTCTGAAAGATAAAGAAGTCCAAACCCTTTGAAAGAAGCTACAAATATCTGTTAACTTCTTCCTTAAATCAATAGATATTACTTACTTGTTGGCAAGCTGGTAGGAAAATAGTCTTTGGTTATTCACAAGGTCTACCATTAAAAAGCAAGAATGGGTAGATTCAATTGTCTCATGGTCTCACGAAGAAACAGCTCAATCCCAGTTCTGTCTAGATTAGAAGAGGGTAAATCCTATTTACCAGCATTTAATCTCCCCTATACTACATCTTCCATTATTAATACTTAAAAACAGAATTCTACTTCATATGGAATAGGGTTAAAGAACAGAAATTCCATCAGAGTAAATATGAAGGTCACTCTATATGAAATTTCTGGTTTGCAAAATATTTACCAAAGAATCCTGTAAGAAAATAAAGTCTATTTTTATATAATGTATTTCATTATATCAACTAAAGCAGCTGGAAAACTACAGGGGGCAAGCTCTACTTCAGATCAGGCTTAGAAGCTTATCTACTTTTATCAATTGTATGAGCTCATCTAAGAAAACGAAGCACCTCTCCCCACAAGTCTGATTTGCTGTTATAACAGTCACAACACTATTTTTATTCAAAAAAGAAAGAACAAGTTTAGAATGTTTGCTAAATGTTTTTAGTTGATTTTTTTTTCCTCTCCATCAAAACAGCAAATAATTCTTTCCTTAAAGGCTCCACTGCTACAAATACCAGAGCAGGAGAAATAGAGGTCAGACAACATATTTTAAGATATATACTTTGCATTAAGTGGGATTTCACAGAAAAACAGTATGATAAAGAGGTTTAGCCAACAGCTTTGATGTTCTTTTGATGCAGCTTCGTAAAATGAGTGGCTATTTATTTTCAATATATAGTTACTGAACTCCGCCTGGCTTACCTGATGGGTGCAAAAACTGATGGACAAGAAAATTATTACATATTTTTCAATGTTTTAATCTTCATGACCACTAGGAGAAACACACCTTGACATTTGGAAGAAATTTGTTCAGCACACCAGGCAGAATACTTCAGAAACAGTCACAAGGAAATTACAAAATTATCCCAGCTGTGGAAAAAAGACAGATGGGACCCCTGAAAGCCTACTCAAGACCAACCTCCTGTTTCAGCAGAATCAACTGCAGCTTTGCCATCCTGACAGATGTTTACCTAGCCTGACAGAAGTACCATGAGTCCTTAAGTAAAGGAGTGCTCAAGTAAACTTATTACTAAGAACTGTATTTTACCTAGTATCATTATCTGAATGAATCTGTGAACATAGAATAACTCTTCAGTGTTATTAAAAAAAACTATCTTCTCTTACTGCTGAATAATTTAACACACCACCAGTTCTCAAAGAACATATTGCTAAGAAAGACTTTATTATGTTCTTGCAGTGTGACTCAGGTACTTAATTGTCTTTTCATCCAGATATAAAGCAGAACAAACTCAAGTCTAGAAGCAAACAGCATCAAATATAGTGCATGTCAAAATAGAAGTGACAGCTGGTATTTCAACTTAATTGTGGCTCAAAGCATCGTTGTTGTTGCTCTCAATTCTTTTATGGCTACAGTGGATTTGTGACTAGGGGACAAGGATAAAGAAGAGGGTGATTGAAAATTTCTCAAGAAAAACTGTTTTGATAAACTTTTAGTAAACTTTTCAGAGTAGGGGAATGAAGCTCCCTCCTTCCCTCCAGGAAGAGCAGCAGTACACAATCTTACTGCACCTTAAAACAATGCTTTGCAGAGGATGGGGGATTAAGAGAGGTCTATTCCTACTCCATAATAAAACAGGTTGCAGTACACCATTGGCAAGAGTGGTTCAAAAGGCTTAGATGCCATCTCTATTGAAGCCCACTTTCACACACCAGCTCTTGCTAATTTTTGAGAATTTCTTGTTTTTCTCCATCAGCCCCACTATTAGTTACTCTGTCAGGGAGAGGTTCTTCAGAGACAAGGTAAGTAATGACCTTGGATGGCAAGTTAGTTACTTCATCTTTGCCTCAGAAGATAGGTACAAAATGTTCTACTTGTTCTGTGTGACCCTTATTACTGAAGAAAACAAGTAGTGGCTGATGTACCGCTGTCTCCTCCATACTGAACAAGCCAGGTAATCTCAGCTCCTCATAAGGCTTCCCCTCCAGATCTTTCACCATCCTCAAGGCCCTCCTCTGGATGCTTTCCCATAGCTTTATATCCTTCTTGCATTGTGGTGTCCAAAACTGCACACAGGACTTGAGGTGAGGCTGCACCAGCACAGAGTAAAGTGGGACAATCCCCTCCCTTGCCTGGCTGACCCACGGAGAGGTCCCTCTCTGGGCTTCCTTGGCAGTGGTTTAATCTCAGACAGAACTTTTCATCTGCACTCTCTTCTGTTGTTTCTTTCAGTGGTAATTTACCACAATTATATTCCCATTCCCTGCTCACACAAACTCTGCCAACAGAAAGCAATCCCATCCTACATCCTGGAAGGCCCATATATTTTTTTCCTCACACAACAGATGTCATCACATCAAAGAACAGTGATGATTATCAGCAAGCCTCTCAAGGCACACACAAAGGCAAACAAAAACACATAGTGACTTAATAAGCTTTGTTGAGGACCCTGGGAATACTTACAAAAATTTGCACAAAAGCAGGACCAATGAGTCTCCACGCAAGACTTCCCCCAAGTGCATGATGGTCAGATTTCAAAAAACTAGTCACAGGTGGTAAAAAGAAGGAATGCATGGAAACTCTTTTCAAGTTTTCATGGGTAGAAGTGAAACAGAAGCATGGAAGTCCAAGACCCCAGCCAGTGTAAGATGTAGGTAATGGATGGAAAACAGTACATTTTTGCAGGAGTTTTACTGAGTCAATGAGAATGGATATTTCTAACGCTACTACAGAGGAAATTCAGGGTAGAAGGGAAAAGGGTTCAAAGACACTTTAAATGTATGCGACTACAAAAATCAATCCTACAGGAAAAAAAAGGAGGAAAAAATGCTGAGGGCAGGTCTGAAACACAGTGGTGTAGCTGAGTGGAGCACCTTTCCCTCCACTGGAGCCTTGGACTCCCCTGATTTGTGAACATTTGCACATGTGTGCGTACAATGGCACAGAAAAGACAGGGGAAAAGGATGGCTGGAAAACTGTAGGTCTCTTAACACCCAGTGTCCCTTTTCTTTTATCCTACATATAACCTAGGACTCCCTGTCTCCTTTAAAGAATTCCTTAAAGAAAAACATTTTGCCTGTAGTCATGCACATCAGCCCTATTTCCACCTTTATTTGTCAATCAGTGCTACGTTTTCTTCTCTGTTAAACTGGCTTCTTAATCACCATTATGGCTCAGTTTGAAGCAACAATCAGGCAGTTCAGTCTGTAAGAAATAATTTTCTATGTTAAGTCTCAGACACTTTCTCCTGCTTTAAAATTTACATTGGACAGCAGCAAAAAGAAAACATCATGCTACAGCAGTTACTACAGTGGAAACAGTAAATGATTATGACGTCTGGGAACTGTCACAACATAATAACAATAAATTAATACATGGGGAAAAAGAATAAGACCCATTGTTTATTGAATTATAGTACGAATTAGTATAGCAATCCATAAAGGAAAAAGAGCCTACATATGTGATCAAATTCAATGTGAAAGCCCTCTTTACAAATATCTGATACTTATTATTTATTATTTATTATTGTCATCTTTAAATACATTGATGTTATTTACTCATGGGCTGTCCTTATTTGAAACTAAAAGCTTACCTTGCCATCAAGAGAGGCAATTCTTTTCCTACAGCTGACATCTGAAAGAGTTCTCTTCTGCTTAAAAATGTAGTTGGGTTCCATCTGCATTATTTGTCTCCTCTTGCACTATATCTGAATGATTCCATAAGAAATATACTTAGTCTATAAACAAAGCTTTTTAAAAAACAGTTTTCTACAGTTGTACAGCTGAGCATGCAAATTCATCCAGGTCCAAAAGTCTAAAGTGCACCTCTACAGACTGTCAGTGCAAGCAGGTGTCTGAACACAAGCCAGCTTCAGTGCAGAAACCACATAACTGTGGGACTGTTTTCACCATTTCAGAGCTAATAAACTCTGCCTCTTAAAATGAGAAACAGGTCTAATACTTCCTGGAAGACATTCAATCATAATAAAGCTCAAGTTATATCTCAGATGCATACCTGTAATTTCACTCTGTTCACGTCATTAACAACCATACAAAACTAAAAATGCTATCAGATTTCAAGCAGCTAAAATGGCTCTACTGATGCTGCTCAATCCTGGACAATTCATTCTTACACTCCTGGAGAGTTCACTGACCCAATGGGATTCAAAAGCAGATATACTCAGCAGATAGCTGCACTGTGAGAGGAGACAAGATCTGTTGAGAAAGCATTCTTTCCATGACCTTAGCTATATGCAGTATTTGTAGGTAAACTGCTACGGATTATTTAAAATGGGTTTGGTATAACTGCCACAAGCAATGTCCATACCTTTTTAAACACTGTTTACAAATGGCTTAAACAAGAAAGAGATAAAAGCAAATGAAAAAGAAGCTTTTATAACCCAGTGTACATTTATTTCCATCATGATGGTTATGTATGGAACAGCATTTGCAAAACAGATTACTGACAAAACTATGCAAACACTGTTCTCGCAGCACTGTCAAATCAGCTTGGGAACAGCTACTGCTGTGGTTTCCTTGTGAAAGTCTAAGCACCTTATGATCTGGTAAGAGACACTGTAGGAGTATATTATAATAAAGATGGAATTTCAGTTCCAATTCTTCATCCTCATAAATTCACTAGGGTAACAAAAGCCCTATATGACATAGGTGCAAGTAATTCTGGGCTTTAAACATGAAAACTACAGATTTGAAGCTTATGTAGTTGCACTTGATGCTGTCTATCAATACTAGCTGAGCCAAGCACAGCTTCAAATTCTGTCCCTTTTCAGCTTCAGAAAATAAATTTATGAAAAGCTTAGCTTCCAAAATAGCAATTTTAAATATGCATAATCCCAATATCTGCATGTTGTTTACTAGTAATTCAAAATTAGCATACAGTTCTGTGTAACTGGACTCCAAAGATTCTGCTGGATTACTGATGTTAATTTATTGTTGAAATGCTAATTTCAAACAATGAGTATAAATTAATTTCTTTTCTGTCCTCTCCCAAGAATCATTCACTCAGCCATTATCTGGACATCCAAAAAGTCTATATATTGAAGAAACAGCCTCTTTTATTTCTCAGATATGGTAATACACCTTCTAAACCAGAACTTTTACCTGAACTGTAATAATATGGTTTCAGAGAGATGTGCAATCAAAGCATGAAGGGGAAATGGCTCTCTCTGCTTTAGGTACCTTCAGGTACAATAAGGAAGTTATAGAACTGACAAATCGTAAACCTCAAAAACAAAGAAACCCACTTGTATAGTCTGTGTGATAATAGAGCACAAACCAGTAAATTTTGGTATACTCTGTAATGAATCTTTGGATATACCTCCTATGATAAATACTTATCTAATAAGAATACTTTAATGCATGTACTTTTTCAAAACATCAGAGACAATCAATTGGAGACAATCAATTCAAAACAACCAATAGAGACACTGGTTATGTTATTGCAAAAACATATGTTTCATTGCTCAATGAGTCTAGCACAAAAGTTTAAAGAGATCTGCAGTAGTCTTTAAAGGAGCCAAGAAAACCTGTGTGATGTGCCACTCTTCCCTCTTCAAAAAAAGATGGGAGAGGTAAAGGAAATTTTATTTTTTAAGCTTAGAAATTCAGGTTTGTTGACCTGAGACTCTAGAGAACTAGCACAGCTACACTGCAATTTTCAGCTAGTTCAGCTCTGGCCATAAATTACAGTGGATACAGCCCAGCAGGCATGACTCATTCCTTTCTTTAACACCTCACAGGCCCTGCTCATCAGCCTGTTTCCAGGAATACCATCTTTTTTGCACATCTGCCTAATGATCACAAGTAGAATTCCAGGCTTCTGATTTGCTCAGGTCCTGCCTCCCAAGACCAGGTGTGCCCAGCTGTGTCAAAGCTGTGAGTACAAGCGTCCCCAGTTTACATGTCAGCCTTGCTGATGAGCTCTTTGCTCCAGACTCTTTGGTCCTCTGGTCCAGTGTTAGGCCACAGGACTTCACTACTAGAGAATAATACTCGTCTGGGCAAGCAAAAGGAGAAAATTACAATAAAGACTAGCTATAGAAGGATATAATTCTGGTTGAGAAGGAGCTTTACAGAAAAAGAGTGAGGAAGGAACCACTGGTAGGCTTCACTCGTCTTTTGTTTAGAAAAGATATGTTCTTTTTTACATAATAAACAGAAGTTCATTGCAAAGATTAGAGACAAAATATAGAATGATACCTCAAAAAGTTAAATATATATACAGTTTTATTGGTAGTTTAAATTAACATGATACAATCATTCCTCTATAATGGAACTTTTATACTCACTTTGAACATTCCTCTTTTCATTTTCAACTTAATCGGACAAAAAATTGTCAAAATCTATTACCAAGAAAAGGTAATTTTTCAAAACCTGAAATTCCAGGATTCACCTTCTTAAATGTGCCTGGATAAACAAAAAAATATAAATCATTAATTATCTTGAAAAATTTCTATAAGTCATCTGATTGCAAAATTGCTTTAGAAAACAATTCAAAGCTATTTGATAAATACAGGGACCACTACACTATTTAAATGCTAGTAATTAATTGACAAGAATTCCTTCCATAAAAGTGTCCAAAAAGCTTGTATTTCAGAAATCTGTTTTTTAAGTTTTTGTGTTAACCGTAATGAAATCTGTGAGCGTGTGTGAACACAACATGCATTTTTAAAATAAAAGGATTTTCCTGACAAGGAAACTGGACACGGCTACAAAAGCCATGGCTGACTTCCTGCTCTTTCATTGGACCTAAATAATAAGTCAAGACAAATAAAAAGAAGTGTGGACATTTCTGCTCCTCCTGGAAAACATTAGTACAACCCATCTAACATCCAATTAAAGAGTTCAGCTATGAAGGTAAAGGTAATATGATATTTCCTTAGAAAGCCTTGTCTGGATCTTCTGTCCATGATCCCCTTAGAAACAACATTATCCTTGCTTGCTCACTGTATTTTGTTATGTCTATTTTGTTAATGATTACAAATAACGTGAATTATGTGGTACAGCTTCTATTTCCACTAGCATATGCAATTAAGACCTAACAGGATGCTGTAACACAGGCAAACAAGGTCATATGGCTATATCATGGAAAACAGACTTTCATGGCCCTGGAAATAAAAAATTGTCAAAACCTCAGAATTTCAGCATCTATTAAAACCAGAAATTTTGAAATTCTGGGATAAGATACTAAGTGAATGGAAAATAACAAAAAGGCAATATAACTCATACAAAACCATCCAAATTTCCTTTTTTAACCCTCAAAGCTCAACATCAACACAGAAGACAGAAAGTCAGTCCAGAGAGAAGTAAAGAAGCTTAGCCAATTTAAAAGATTACTTACATTTCACCTTAAATATACACAGAATTGACTAAAATTGCTTGTGTTGTTGTCAAGATTTTATGGAGGATGGGCAAAGTACCAAAAACTAGAGAAACAAGAAACAATGCCTTCATTTAAAGAAGGAAACAAAAAAGGAACCAGTTCAGCCAGCTGAATTTCAATTCCTAAAAAAAAAAAAGGGGGGGAGAATTGACAAAGCAGTTTGTAAGTGCCTAGACCATAATATGCAATGGGGCAAAAGGCAAAATTCAATTTAACATGCATATTGAGGACAGGTCCTGAAACTTTCCTAGCTTACCTTCCCCAAATACTAGGTTTGAACAAGGGAAAGCACACGCTGCTGGTAGTCTTTGACACCATCAGATAAACTTCTCACACACAGCCTAGATACAGTAATTGTTTCTTCCCTGGGACATCTCAACAGACCTAACAGCTCTCTTCAGCACCTTCCCTACCTTCCCTATTCTGTGGTTCTTGAAAACACATTTTAATTTAGCTCTCCCACACATAAGGATAAAGAAAATAATCAACACGCATGCTTCGGAAAGTAATTTGGACAGCACTGTCTCCAGAAAGAACATCGGGAACTGCAGCTCGGGCTCCACAGTGTATTTGTTACTGGGATTCAGCTGCCTAGAAGGCTAATTTGAGATAAAATATATAAAAGTAGAAATATCAGGTAAAACAAGCAACACCCTTTCCTGCATACACGATGGCAATCTGATTGTTTATGATGGCCTTCCTGGTGTCAGAATTTACTTGAAAATACTGAAAGGATTTTTCAGGTTCCTGTTGATCTGGTAAAGAAAACAAGCCTCTTAGTACACACCTTAAAAGTCTCTCCATAGGCAAATGAACAAAAGTTGAGAGACGCCTTGATATTTTGCACATACACATAATATATATTTTTATATACACACACCTTTAAGACTCATTAAGATGTTTAAGAAGAAAAAAAAAGACTGGGGAAAAAATTAAGATTTTTTTTCAGATTCATAAATTAACTCATAAAACCACAATGTATAGAAATTGATATTACACAAATGTGTCTTACAGAGGTATCACTTCCTAGCAGCAAGAAAATGACTCTGAAAACTCTTACTACAGGAAATGGATATCATTGCTTCAATTTTTAAGTAACTTTAGATACCTTTCAGAAACTCAACATATATTCACCTTCTGGGAGAGAAACAAAACTCTCTGACCTACATACACAAGACTGAATTAGATTATCACAAGTCTCTAATCTGGCCTAGAGGTCTGAACACTTCTTTCTCTCAGCTTCTGTGAGATGCCTCCTAGTCTGTGCATTTTGCTGCAGAAGGGACTGAATACAAAAGTGACCTAATGCAAAGACAGGCAGAAAGAAAACTCTTTCAGGTACCTCAAAGGCAACAGCCATATAAAGATAACTCCTTAAATTCCACAAAGTAAGAAAGGAGCTTTAATATTTGGCAAGTGCAAAACTCAAAGAGCCCTAGGGAAAGGAAAGATACAAGGAGAAAAATCAACATATCAGAAGAAAGATGACTGCTATCCATCAGGGAAGAAATGGTGAGTTGCCTCTTGAAAAGGCTCTGGGCTTGACATATGTGCAAAGAGAAATAAAACTCATCTGCTCCCATAGCCTGGGCCGCCTGACATGTTTCAAGTTAATAGTACCTCAGGCTTTCTGCTGTCCCTCCATAGGCTCAGACTTGCCTGACAAAGCAGTTATAAAGTCAGGGACATTACAAGAAGCAAGTGTTTTACTGTTTGATTATTGCTGTATTCATTAATCCATGTCTAAACCCACCCTGTACATTACAAACAGTCTTTGTTTACATTTTATTACAGTTGTTCCAAAGGAATCTTTCCCTTCCCTACAGTAACAACCAGGAAAAAAAAAATCCAATAATAGATTATGTTTCCAAGTGTGGTAATTGTCATAACAATTTAACCTCCAGTCCATCCTAACAACCATTGCTAGAAAAAATTCTCCCTCTGGCCAGCAATGCATCAAGTCTCACTCCAAAATACCGTCAAGGCTGCTACTGGATGCTCAGCAGAAGACTTCAGCAATGTAACTAATTCATACTACCTGTCTGCTAAAGAAAATTTAGTATTGCCAGTTCAGGCTGGATCTTTTCTGTGACAGCAAAATAGCATATTTGACATGTTTACAACTTACAGCTCCCAGGCTTAAGATCTCAATATTTCCATCACAATGTTGTCCCAAATAAATACTAATAATGAAATTTCGTATGTCAGAGTAAATTATAAAGTGATTGGAACACAGAACCTAAGTTAAATATAATTAGGAGGGGGCTTTATTTATTTATTTTTTTTATGAAGACATTAATGTAGAAAGGATTCTTAAAAATTTAATAATGAGAAAGATTTATTATGTACAACACTTACAGGATTCCAGAGGAGCCAAAACAAGATATTCACTCAGAACCTTAAGACATTTTTGCTGTTTGGGAAGATATGTCAGAATGTTAAGTTAAAAGAAATACAGGATACACTCATACTCTATATCCTCAGATCAGTATATTAGACAAGTAAGTATGTTAAACGTTTCCTAGGACTTTCAGATCCTTACGAATCAATGAATGCTTGACTGAATAATACGTCCAGGCACCCACGGAACAGAGGGTGATACAGAAAGGTGCCCTTTAAAAAACAGACCTAGGGCAGCTCAGTCCTGAAGTCCTAATTCTGCCTGAATGAAATTTTGAGTTCCTGGGACAGAAAGATAAAACCTTGTTCTACATGATATGGAAACAACAGAACATGGAAGCACAGAGATACAGGAAGAAAAATACATGTATCAGGGATATGCAGGGAAGAAGTAATTATAATATGCCACTCATTACAGACCTGAAGAATGAAGAGCAGGAAAACATCATCAGCAAAGCACACAAGAAAAGGGCAGGCTGGCTATGTTAAAGCTCTTCTGGAGCTGAGCCATCTAACAAACACGGGAAACATTCTGAGAGATAAAATGCTCCACAAAGTGTACTGAGACAAACTGTTTGTTTAGGAGATGGGGGGGGGGGTTTCAGCATTGGAAGGTAGGTTTGGCTCCTCCTTGCAATATTGGGTACTTTATAGCTACTTAAACATTATAGTTAAACACTACAGTAATAGTTATACCCAGTTATTATTCTGATCTTCTAAAACTTCTAAAATCATCAAAACATCTAAAAATATGATTTTAAATGTTCTTAACACTGGAATTACACTTCATCTGTCTTATAAGCAGTACTTCCTTTAGAGAAGAACAATATAGTATCACTAAAGTAAAAGCCTAAATGACAGTACAGCCCATTACATTAAAAAAGAAGCACTCTCTGTTTTGGAGAACTGCATTTAATGCAGATATTTAACATTAGTTCATACTTATTAAGCTCCAATGAAATGTTGTAAACATTCTTGTTTGTTTTTAAGCCAGAAATGAAATCTGAAATTCTTTCTTATTTATTACCCAAGGGACACATTGGCAGCAGTACCTCCTTACTGAGCTAGGCTGTATATGTATTAAAGGAAAGCATCTGTCAGCTGAACAAGCAAGCCAGGAGTTGTCTGTTTCGGTCAATACTTTTTTTGAAATACTTAATTTCCACATGAAAGCTAAGAATACGTGCACCCACCTAGGAAAAACAACTCTAAACTTGGCAAAACACACAGGATATAGGTTTATTTTTTACCAATTCTAACAGTGTATAATTGTTTCTTAGTCAAACTACCTCAACCAGCTAGTGGAAAAAATCCTGGGAGATTAAATACTCAGTCCTCCAGAATCAGGTTTGAATTTTCTACTTAACATCGAATTCATACTGTGATGCTGTTATTCTGGGAAGCAATCTAACATTTTCTATCTTTTTTTTCCATGCCCTGAATCTATGGGCAAAGAAACAGTTCTAATAGGCTTGTATTTTAATTGCTGGTACAAAACTATTCACTCAACTATTTATTGATTCATAAGGCTCTGAAAGTCTTAGGAAATGTTTAACATCTTTATCTTTATTATTTCCATATGTAAATCAGTTATTAGAATAGGGCTTAATTACAAATTAAACTCCCTGTCCACCCCCATGATGAAGAGATGTAGTACAGAGCTTTCACTGTAGGATAAAGTTGATGAAAGTGATTAAAATAGAACTTGCTGTACAGTTGCTCAGAACCACACTGTTGCTTTCTGCAGTTTCAGCATTTCCAGAACTTGGAGGAAAGCATAAATAGACTACAACAATGAAACAGAGCTCCACCAGAGATCTGAGACAATGTGTACTAACAGAGGAACTTCCCTTTTTCAACTCTTGGTAGTCCCTGATTCACAGAATATCCTATATCAAAAAGTTTAGATGATATAAAGCTGGACAAGGGGAAGTGGTAAATTTGTCTTTGACTGAAATTTAAGGTTTTATTCTCAGAATTTAACTGGACAGTGAATGTGGTAAGGATTGCATTTTCTATGCAATTGAAAAGAATGTCAACACTTGGGGGAAGAATTCAGGTTGCATGAATGATTTTGAACACAAACAGCACCTGCATAAATTCCCACTAAGCTTCAAGCCTGCAAACTTTGGCACTGTGGCATAATGCTGCTGCTGCTGGTGCCCCAGGGTATGGGGATAACTTCACACACAAGCAGACATTCCTTTACATTTAGCAGACTGTTGGAGTCCAGAAATTCCACTGAACAGCAGCAGTTATATTGTCCATGGTGCAACTGTAATATTCTCCCCACCCTGCCCCTGCAATTTCAAGGAAAGGGAAAATCTACCACGTCTACATGACTAGACTGCAGATTTGAGGACAGGGCCCAGTTTTACCCTTACACCTCCACTCTCACTACTGATCTGATAGCTTCCTTCAACTCTTAAGCAATGCCGGCAACTGCTGCAAAGTTTTCAGAGGCTTGTAACTGAACAAAGGCAAATCCTTCTTTTAAACACTTATAGCCTTGACAAATCTGAGTGGTAGCCATGGGGAAAAAGAAAATACCTCTTGTGTAGTTCAAGTGCTCCTGTCAAATGTCAAAAGATCTGCTGCAAAAAATGGATAGATTCTCTCAAAGAAAAGGTCGTAACAACTCTTTCCAAGGAAAAGCCAGGTCATATCTATGCAGGTTTTGCACATGGTAATGTCTCAGTAATACCAACCAATACTAGTTTAGAAAGATAATGGGTAGGGTATAGCTATAAGACTCCTAAATGAAGTCAGTAATGACAAGAAAAAAACACTTCTATTGCTACAGTTTATAGCTGTGGATAAAATGGAGAACAGTTTGTACTATGTACATTTTAGACTAACAAATATTTCTGAGCAGTAGCATTATGAAACAGAAAAAAAGAACAGTTCTAGGAGGTGCAAAAACACTTGAACTCATCTTGATGCAGAGTGATTTCCATAATCTATTTGATCTATAAACCAAGAAACCAAAACTATTGACCCATGCACTTCTTCCTCCCAAATCAAACCATATTCAATGTCCTATCCAGCTCCCATTTACTGCCTCAAACATTAGATTAGTCACTCTTAAGTACATTTACTTTGTGGCATTTAATTTTTTTTCCTCCAGTCATTCAATAGAGGTTATAGACACCTGTCTTCAGAAGTAAAGACAGAGAGGAGGGGGTTTAAGCTACAATATCTAGAGCTTTTACAGTGATTGAACAAACTCTTCCAGGCAATTTTTGCCTTAGTTTCCACTTGAAGCAGAATGGTATAACTCAGTCCAATCCCTCTGTGTGGAAGGCAATTATTTATCAGCTTCCTTTTGGCAAAGAATTCTTTCACCTCTTTTTTTAAAGCACTGAGGGTACCAAGGTGTTTCCTGCTAAGCCATTTATCACAGCAGGCTTATAATTTATTTTAATAAGAAACACAAGATAAAAAGGATATCTCAGAAGTACAGTGCCCCACAATAAAGGGAATGTAACTCTAATAGCCACCAAGACAGTTTCTAATGCTGAAGATTCTCCTGCCAAAGCAAGCAATGTTAACGCACGTTTAGTCCCAGCATTGTACAGACTGCTGATGTATTCAGGAATTACTGTCCCCTGCTCATTCCCCTCAGTTAGACTGTCCACAGTATTATGAACAATTGCCATACAACAGCAAAGATTACCACCAGCTGTATATGCACACAAACGCATACCTATGCACACATGTAGAAACACTTCACACAACACTACTAAAATGCCCCATTTCTTCTGTTAGGTCTCACCTGCTCAGAGGTGTGCACATGTTCCAAAATACAGTCGAAACAAATTACCTTCATTTCATAGATTAAGATTTTTCATTGTGAGGAACATTTAGCACCAGCTGATGGAGCTATTACTTTGGTTGAGCTTTGAAATCAGTAAAAAGTTCACAGTAAGTTAGAAGTCACTACTTCAAGACTTGATTTTTTTTTTGCCAACACAAGAGAGATGTTCCTACTTCCTCCCGGAAACATGTAAGTAAATTCCAGAATTCATTAAATGTTTGTGCTCTGCCTATTCCCTGGGCTGCATGATGAAAGATCCTGGACAAGTGAGCATAATGGAAGTTAAATATTTCCAGCATTCAAGAATAAAATTTTGACCTTTATCATCTGAAAGAAATCCAAATTTTAAAAAAAACCAACTTCACATTTTCCTTTAAGAATTAAAAGAAGAAACTTATACATAGGGGGATTTTGAAATTTTTCCTTTATATTTATCTTTATTATTTGTAAACTCCTGCATCCTCTTAGCACAAGGAATTAATCAGTTCTTCTCTGAGCTTTTCCATTTTCCTAGCCAAACATCTGCACTTGCCTTCCTCCATCTGCTGTTCTTGTTGTTGAGTTAGCTTACCACCTCAATCACAGCAACTTCCTTTTTGGTTTCACTAAACAATAGATTGGTGCTCTCCTGAATGAGGTTTTCTTCTGTCTTTTCTATCATTCCATCCTTCCCCTTCACTAACCTGAGGTGATAAGAAGAAACACCACCAGCAAAAGCTTGTCTCCTTTGCTCTAAAAGAGAAATTTATTTTGTTTTATTCTCAGTAACTCTCCATGCTAGTTTTTCTAAGATTAATATTTGAAAAAATAAAAAGACAAATGCAAAGACAAGACAAGAGCACAAGGCCTCATATATACTTATGTATGTATGTATGTACACATATGAACACTTGTTTTAAAGCAGACTAGGAGAAGAAGCAACACAAACACATTCCTAAAAACCACTGTAACTACTGTTAAACATTTACTTGGTTTTGCCTGGGTGCAGTGTTACCCAACAGGCCATTTCCATTGCATTTAATAAGGTTAGTGTAATGAGATGCTACAGAAGCCAAAGTTGTCAATAGATGACACAATTACATATGTATTGCCCAGGTTATACAAACCTGTAAACATAAGAATCTTAAATGAAAAATCAACCAAATCTGTAGTACATGGATCTTACAGGCTGAAGAGCCCAAGGGCAGTGAAGAAAATATACAGGCTATTTCTGTAAGTCTCACTGTTTTGGGAGTTGCTAGGAGCCAAGAATGGATCAGCAGATCAAACTGAGGAACAGAACTTCCCCAGCTGCAGATTCAGCAGCTTCCAAATCAAAACCACCCCATCATTCTATCATCTTGATCATCATTAAAATAAAAGACCTGAAAGAATTTTCTTAAACTACAGTAAAACATTTAAATAATTCCTACTTTCCTTGCAACTAACATACATGAGAAGACTATGAAGTGTACCTCTTGGGAGTTTTTTGTTATTATTGGAATGGTGTGTGAGCAACTGGAACTGTAAATCTCATGCCAGCAGTTAATTCCATATTGACTTGACCCACACAATGATGTTAAACGATTTCTACACAGACTTTCAGTTACGCTTTGTGTAGGATCCCCTTTTGCCATTACTACCACATAAGTGCCTTACAGCAGTATGCAAAGTATCTTGAAATTTAGTTGATAAGGATCCATATTCCTCTCTAACCCTTCTTCCAGGAAGAGGAATACTACTATGTGTAATACTTTCTTCTAACTTTTGGTTTATTTTTCAAATTAGAAGCAGCAAGTTCAATGTGTTCTTCTTACACTTACTGGGGAAAAGAACAGTTGGGAATGTCTTTGAACATACTTATTTCCCCATGGACATTTAATTCACAATCTAGAAACATTCACCTGCAAAATAAATAACATTAGGCTTCCAAAGTCCCCACTATGTTTTCAATCACAGTCTTGGGGTTTGAGTCTTTTGCCATCTAAGGACTCCTTTTACAGTGCTAAGCGTGATGTTTATTTTAAGTATTGGAAACAACTGGTGATCTGATAAAATCCAGGACTACTGTACAAAATGAAAAGAAAAAAATTACAAAGTTTAGTTGTTAAAACCAGAGATGTGACACTGGTTAAGTCACTGTGAAGTGACAGCCTCTCTGAATAAACAACACACCAACACTAGACTCTTTCCTATCAGTATCTCCAGATATCTGTTTCTAAATTGCTAAAACTATCTTTTTCCTTTACTGATTTGTCCAAGAATTTTAAAATGTTATTTGAGTAACATATTCACCTCTGTAGATAAATACTGGTCTGGACTTCTTGAGTGTGAGAGGGGAACAGAAGCCAAATCTCCTAGCAACTCCTTTTTGACATTTTTTTACTTCACCCTTCCTCTTTTTATTTGTAATCCTCCACACATGAGGACTAAAAACATTGGGGGAAACAATTCTCCTGAACAGCCACAGCTATCCCAGCCACTCTGGGGCTTGCTTTTTGTTGCCCACTTTTCATTTCATGTATGTTGAGCAGAGGACAGAAAAAACATGCAACCACTAACAACCCTCCTGAGGACACCTTCAGCAAGGTGCAGCCTGTGACACAGGTGCTTCACTCTCTGTCTCCTCATTTACATCTCTGGCACTTGGCCGCCTTCTTTCTACTTGCAAGCACAATCCTCTCCCAACAGCATGGCACACCCAGTTTTTGAGGGAGGGATACTCCTATTTTTGGGACAAAAGCACAGTCATCCCATTGATTAGTGCTAACAACAACAGCAACCAGTACCGGAGGCCCAGAAAACAGGGTAAGGTAGAAGTTTCACAGCTTACTTGCCTTATTAAGGCGGGTGACCACTCCTTGCCTACCTCCAGCAACCTGCCACCCAGAGAGAGCCAGAGTTGAGCAGCACATTTTAACACCCTTCCAAAAACCTCTCCCAGTTTCTGTGCAGTTGTCTGAACCAGTATAAGCTACCGGGAGACATACCAGCCTACAGAAACGAAGTTTCAACAGTGAGCTGTGTCTTATTTAAGAAAAATAATAAAAAAAAGAAGTAATCTCATTTTGCTTGCAAACTACCACCCAATAAGGACATTGAAAGCCCTTTATTCTTTCATGTAAGGTGGAAACGGCAAAATATTGTTCCCATTCCCTAATAGAAATTAGACTTTTCAGATATGAACAGACAGCTCTATTGTAATTTCATTGTTTTCTGAATAGCAAACACATAGTGCACAGCCTGTAAAATGAGGATTTGCTTCCCCTTACATGCATATCTTGCAGCTGTCAGGCTGATATGTCATCTGCTATCCAATCACACTTTTTGAAGTTCTCTGCTACCAGCTTCCCATTTTACTAATCAACTTACTATCAGCAAATAATTTAAGGAGGTTAAGAGACTGTCAATTGTAATAACAAAACAAGAACTCTCAGCTCTTTTACACCTATGGAGAAGGGGAAGAGATGCATCTTTTGCGCTACAAAAGTGACTAAACAGCGGCAACGTTTATGTAAAGGGGAGAGCACTGTTCAACGTTTTCATATGCAATACAGAACACTATAATAATATAATAATGAAACTCCCTTTCAAATTTAGACCCGAAAGCATAGGTTCATCCTTCAGTCTCCCTAAGTCTCAGGATATGCAAACATAATGCTGGTAAGCCATAGAAACCCTTAATTGTTGTATCAGCCCCAGGGCACAGATATAAAAGGTTATTTTCAGGACTTCCTACAGCTTACAAAAGGGAAGCAGCCAGAGAAGCCCTTTCTTAAAGCAAGTCTTCAAAAATCTCTGCAGCACTGAACAAGATTCCCTCCTTCACACAGCTCTCTAAATTACCCTAATTTGAAAATATTCCAATTAACAGCTCGAAAGTAAACATAAAAGGAACAAGGCTGGTAGCTTTCCCATTCCTATCCAACAGGAAAAAAAGTTTTTAGAGAAAAAGTTACTTTTGCTTGTTATCTATCTGGTAACTAACAAAAAACATTAGAAATCAACACCACCATTACCATCCCACTCCTCCATTTGCAGCTGTTGAATTCAATTTTTTTTTTTTTTAAGCTTCTGAGGAAGGCTTTTCTCAGTCACTTTTCTGGGTTAAGATTTTAAACAAGCAATTAAAGGGACTTGTGTATTGGGGAATTTCAAGTATCTTTTGCTGGTAATTCCTCTGTAAGTGCACGTTATTTCCTCCTCACTTTGTTCCAAAGAGCAAGGAATTTTAATAGGATAATGTGAAAGCTTATAAAACCATCACTGAGGAGGCAAAGATTTAAGAAGGCAACATTTAATATTGCTTAAAATGTACAGTAACAATAAGATATCACAGCTAGTCTTTCAAAAATCTCAACAGTTAATTCTGTATAGATCAAGAAAATAAGTGCTTTTTCAAAAGCTGGTTGGCAATTTAAATATTACTAACTACTGCCTTTATCCATATTTAAATATAACAGAAGCAAACCCAATTATTTAAGGAGGAGGAAAAAAATGAACTTGTGTTTTAAGAGCTTTCTGGTAGTCAGCCTCTCTTGCCTTTAATCTTCCCTCTCATCCATTTCCATTCTCATTCTCCCTTGCCTCTTCTACTGAAGGCAGTAACTCCTACAGTCAATATTCCCGTGTTTGGTGCTTGTCCAAATCTTTGTTATTTGATAACAACCACAAGTTCCTGCTTCACAAACTAGCCTTTCACAGCCTTCTGCTTCTGTAGGCATCCCATCTGAACCACAACAAAAGTAATATGTGATTTCCATATAATTTTCTACCTTTTTTTTTGAGAGAGAGGAAGTAGGTTAATGAGTTCTGATATTCAGTTATGCCAAATACTTACTCAGCTGGAACATTCACTGCAGATGATCAAATCTCTCATTCAGTTCTGGTCTGGAGTTATTTTACATAGAGCATCAAAACAGTTAAAGTCCTTAACTTAAAAAAAAAAAATTCCAAGAAAATTCAAGATCTGTTTAAATTGATTAACGTAAGAAAAAACAAGCCATAGCTCATTAAAACATGATCAGACATAGCAATTTGATATTCACAAAAATAATGGAAGACAGTACTGCAAGTGTAAAAATTTTACTGAGCAGACATAAAAACAGCTTTAAAAGAATAACTGCCTTTAGTATAAGCTGGAATCAATATTTTATAAAATGTGAAAACAACCTTCAGCTGTAGTTAAGATGCAAGAAAGTTCTCAAGTATCATATATAGCCAGAAAAATGCAAACCACAGATCTAGATAATTCACACAGGCATAATTTTCTCAGGAGAAAATAAGGAAAAAACAAAAAACCACCACCAACTAAAACCCCAAAAGCTTGAATTCATTCCACACATCTAAAGTACTGCATCTGTTCCAAAGAGGTTAACCAAGTTTTTTCTAGTTTATTTGGATATAAAATGCAAGATAAAAGATCTCTAGGCGAAATGTAAAAGATTGTATCTCATTTTTGAGAAATAAACAGATTCCAGAGGTGTGTTCCCGCCCAGCCAATCCCGAGGCTGTCGTGCAGCTCTGCCACCTCTCTGAGCCCAATCACAGCCGTGAAGGGAAACTCGTTTTGCAGTTTGTCTCGGCGGCGCTGATGATGAATGGCTGCTTCAGGGGAAGAGATCAAGCTGTGCGCTAAATCTTCCTGTTTGCTCCATCTGCTTTTCTATTTTAAACAGCTGCAGTGATCAGCCTGGCACCCTACATTAAGTACATGTGAATTTCGTAATTGAAAATATTTCTATAAGTGAAAACATGACCTAGGGAGGACAAACCTCTCTCAAACTGAACATTGCATCTTCTGCAAACAGATGCAGAAATCTACTATAACTTTGTATCTGCCTTCCAGAAAAGATATGGCATAACCATAGCTCAATCTTACAGCTTTTACAAGGTCTACTTTGCAGCCATGTCAAGATGACAGTGTTCTCCACATTTTGTTCTCCTGCCTAGCTCCACTTTGCAAAACAACTTGTAAAGACGGTAGCAGTAATATGCAAACAGAGTATGTTTATTAGAATATGCAACTCAAATATACAAAAGCCTAACCTGTAAGCCTTACTTCTATTTTGTAACTGTGCTGAGGTTACAAATGTGTGCCAATCCAGCCTGGCACCATTTTAAAGGAATGCTTTCAATAAAGCTCATTATTGATTTTAAGCTAAAAAGACTGGTAAACACACTGAGTCAAGCCCTGGTTTTGGGTGGGTTTTTTTTTCCTTTGGTTATAAACATCATTCTTGACTGGTCAGATTCCAGTGTGGCCAAATGCTGTTTTCACTTATGCTTTCACTGTGTTACTCTTTGTCTCCTGACATACTGTGCAGCACTGCTGCGTTCTGCTAAACAGTTTCCTCTCTCCCCAAAACTAGCTACATTTCAAATGCCAGCAAAACAAAGTCTCATGTCTTGATAAGAATATCTACCCTACCTCCAAATTGAAATGTTTTAGGATTATAAGGAAGGAGAATGCTAGCACATGTAGATGCAAACACCATAACATGGTTTTTTTCCTGTTACTGTTTCTCTCCCCCACCTTAAATTCAGTTTCTTTGAAAGTTTGAACATGTTTAGCCACTTCTGAATTAAAGTAAATGAAAAGTGAAGTGAAAAAGCAATAAAATGAAATTGCAAATAGCAGCACTGTAGGTTGCCTTGTCAAAATTACTTCTTGTAATCTTCTCACAAGAAATTACATCTCTTAGATAATTTCCACCATACTCTGTCAATGGATGATTTTCTTCAGACTAATAAGTCATGCTATATAAGTTTTCTAAAATGCAGTGTTATATAAAAGTTACCAGAAAGTATTTCAACTTGAAATAAATGTGCTTTTATAAATTCGTCCTATCAGCCTTTCAAAAATATATATTGTATTTTATAATTCAGAACTATTGTGAAGTTCCATGACCATTATTTACATTTTACAGATAAGCAAACTGAAACAGGGCTATAACTCATCCAAGATCACACAGCAAATCAGAGAGTGGCAAGGCCAGGAACAGAACTCATCTCCCAGGCCATTCCTAGAACTGTTAAGCTCATTTCAATACTGCTGAAGCAGGAGAAGGTACATTTTGGGGAGAAATGCCAGAGGAAGATTTCTTAGTAAGGAGTCAGAGAGAACACTCATGTGCCAAGTTCTTGAGAGATCAAAGTCTTGATTATATTTCTGTCCCCTCCTTGCAATAAGACAACTTGTTGAAAGTGCCTTTCAACAGCAGGACACATGAATGTGAATATGACACCAAGTTGGCAAAGGCTTCAGAAGTTAAGATTTGATCTTAAAGGCTAACTACAGTATCTTTTGATTAACAGAACTTAAAGCTGACAAGTCTATATGTTCAATGTAAAACTTTGCAAATAAAATGACTGAACAATAAAATAACCACAATCCCAGCATAAATCTCTTAGGGGAAAACAAAATTATTTGAGAACAGGCTGTATAGTTTCTATTATTTTATAAGTTTAATTTTAAAGAAGATTTTAATATTTAAATAAGTTTTAAGGCTATTAGAGACACTTGGCACTTGAAGGAGAATTTCAGGACAGGAATTGTAATTTTCAGTATTTAGACAGACCTAAAGTAGACATTTTGAATATTATTCTAATGGTAACACAATACATGTCATGCTACCAAGGCGATTTATTTTGGTTCATCAGTAAGGACTGGAAAAATTGTGCAAAAAGCCTCTGTGCAACCAGCATGAAAAAAACATGTCAAAGTAAAAAACAAAATCCCAAACAAAGCAGAAATATTCTACTTCACTTACCTGTTTTCAGCAGCATCTTAAATACATGCAGATAATCCTAAATTGTCACACTCTGTCAAGGAGCTGAAACACTAAATTGTGACCTCCCCAAGGCTGACAGTTTTTCTTTCATTTGGGATTTCAAACAGTTGAACTTCGTTTGCTTTATTTCCTCACCTCCCCACCCCCACGTCCTGCCCCAGTAGTACCTTCTACTGTTATGCTACCGTGCGTCAGCGGGATGTGTCCTGCAACCCCGCACACTGCATGATGCAAGAACGTGCAATCTAGAAGGGCTGGTATTGATACAGCCCCAGCAAGGCATGTGCCTTATGGGCACACAAAGTTGGGCAGCTCCTGGCTGTACAGTCAATACCGAAATCAATACCTTTATGTAGTAAGCACCAGTGGAAAGGAACGGATCTTTAAAAACAAATTTTTGATTTCATGATGCAAGATGCAAGTTGGCATCACATGGCACTGTAGGAAAATACTAAGATGATGGCAAAGTAGGAAGCAAGAGCAATGAGATGACAATGACAGAATAGGAAGGGAAAAGCTGAAAGGAGTTCAGTTTAGAATACACTAAGGTATAGTCAGCAAACATGAATATGATCTATGCCCAGA
Source organism: Donacobius atricapilla (assembly GCA_013397315.1). Lineage (NCBI taxonomy): Eukaryota > Metazoa > Chordata > Aves > Passeriformes > Mimidae > Donacobius > Donacobius atricapilla. The sequence continues at coordinate 37,946 of WBMY01007577.1, forward strand.
CAGCAGAGACAGAAAATGGAATCTGAAATTCAGAAACCAGAGATGGTCTACCTCAAAGAAAATTAATAGGGAAAACACTGATGAGTTTGATAGTGCAGAGTAAGTGTAAAAAAACCTACAATAATACCCTGCACATTCCATTAACATGAACACAGACAATTTCCACAAAAACACTAGAGTAAAAAATCTTTTTTAGCCTGGGCCTAAAGACATTTATTGAATGGATTTTACCATTCATGTTGCTTTCATTTTTAAATACTGCCAATTCAATATCTGCAAGTTACGCTCTTTCCTTACAATCCCTGGCTGTAGAGTTTAGTGAAGTGACTGGCTGCTAACTGCCGAGTATTCTTGTGCCTTAGTAAGATATAGGCACTTCATTCCAGTAACACGATTATATTTGGCAGTTGGCACAAAACAGGCATTAGGGTTATGATTCAGTACTTGGTTGTCTCAACAATCTAATGCTCAATGAACTTTTATCTCCCTGTCATTTGGTAATCAGACTGTTAAAAGGTTAAAAACAGGCAAAAAGGCTTCTAAAACTCTTCCTACAGAAATCTTCATATTTCACAGGGCATTTTTCAAGGAAAAGAACACCAAACAATCAGCCAGAGGTGCAAGTATTCCAAAGCAGTATTTATTGTGTTGCTATTAGCTACATTTTCTCCTAATACCTCTCTCTACTGCCCCATATAAACACTCGCACAAAGCTCTTACTGAAAAATACTGCTTTGCTTTGAAGATATTCTCAAAGCTTTATTTTCTCAGAACCTTCACGGATCACAGAATTTTCCTTTCCCAAAGTGTAACAGTAAAGAAGAGATAACACTGAACAAGGATCAGAAAAGTCTTCTTAACTTCACAAGCTACGGTGTTGCTCTCCCTCACCAACCTGTACTCTCTTTCCCACTCCAGAAACAGGAACTAGACTTCATCTCTTGTTTCAGCTCTGTCTCCAGAGAAGCAAGCAAGCAGCACGCATTACAACCCCTGCTCCACTCTGAGCATTGCTCCCAGCACTGCTGCACAAGGCTGTGTCTGGCACCAAACTCAACTGAGGCAGTGAGCCCAAAAGCCTCTGTCCTCCAAGAGGCTGATATCTTGAGCCAGAGGTGCAACCTGCTCGACTGTTATCTGCTGAAAGCCCCATCTCAAATTCTTCTACTCCAAGAAGGAAGAAACGAAGTCACTAGAAGAAATGGTATCATTTGAGCTTGGACTGTGTCCTCATGCCATGAAAGCCTTATGTCAGTTCAGCTCTTGTCTTCCCCTTCAGCTTACAGAGCGGTTCCTCTAAAAGGTAAAAAGTAAAACTCACAAACCAGCAGTTGGATGATGTAAACTGTAGGAGCTGTTCCTGAACTCTGGACCAGGTACAGATAACTGCACTCACTAAAGCCTCTACAAATCACCCCTTTCCAAACCAACTGGGTCTAGTAATGCATAAGGGGTCCACAAGAAGTAAGTCACTGTGGGACAGATTAAATTAATAAATGCCCACCATTTAGGTTGGGGATATTCCCAGATTTCCAGCAGGGAGAAATTAAGCAGACCATTACATAAGCACAGCCTTACCAGCTTCCATTTTGCACAAACTGCTACTTTCCCTGGTTCCACACCCAAAGTGTAATGATCTACAATAAAAGGGCTGACTCCATCTTTTCAAGGAAATTGATAACTTCTTAATGTTAAAAGGAAAACTATGGGGGTTTTGTTCTCCTTTGGTTTTGTTGCTTGTTTCTCTATTTGATATTTTGAAGATTAAAACTTCACAGAAGAGGGAAGAAACCACCAAAGAGGAAGTCTGCTAACCTGACAATGGGCCTGCCTTTGGTTTTATGCTAGCTATTCCAGAAACAACAATGAACCAAGTAAAAAAAAAAACCCATGGGGCTATTTTAAAATTCCATATTTATAACTCTAGGCTTCTGATGTTCATAAAAGCTTTTACAACCAGGACATCGCTAAACAGTCACCCCAGGTATCGTATAACTAATTAATGTCACTTGGGGAAGGTAGGGGGAAAACTACTAACCCAGTCTTGTGGGAAAACTGGGAAGAACTGGCCATCATCAGCCACCTTCTTTAATCTACTGCCAATAGATTAAACCAATAATTGTCTACAGCACCACTTGATGTTTGGCATTTGCTACATTTCCTTCCTTTCCAAAATCCTTTAAGAAAAGGTTTTGAAGATGCTGGAATATATGTTTTAGCAGGCAGGCATGCTTTAACACAGAAGGAAAAGTAAACATTAATAAGAGCTGTTATCATAATATGTTCACGCAACTGCAAACAGTCACTTTACCACCACCTTGCGAGTTAAATCTTGTCACTTCAGCCACAGCCACTGCCAGCATGCTCCCCATTTGTTGTGTTTTACACAGCAAGTTAGACAAGTTGATTTTTATAGATGAGCTACTCCAAAGTTAATGGTAATTTTGTTCATGTGCAATCATGGGAAGTTACCCTAAAATCAGAAGGCCTGACTGTGAAGGGAAGTGTTAGCATATACTCTGTGAGTTCAGCCACAGAGAAACACTCAGGTGCTCTTCAGGTTGCAGATTTTCATGGTACTGTTCATTAAACCTATGGCATTTCACAATGTCTATGGCCATCCACTACGAGCAAGATTTAATTGCACACATATCTGTGTTTGAAAAAAAGGTCTATTAAACAGAGTTGAAGCATAGTGTCACTAAAGAGACATGTATTTCATCTCCTATTGTTCGATATAATTAGGAGATGGGGAAATAAAAAGGCCTCTGCACATTTAATATATGCTATTATGTCATCTAGTTGCATGTTTGCTTGAGGCTTACTTCATTTGGCCTGAATATAAACTTGGAGGAACTTCAGGTTCTTTTAATGCTAATGAACTAGTTCCTGCATAGTAGTCAAATTAAAAAGCTTGACATGGGAAAACTTAAATAGCAACAAGAATACACAGTTCTCTTCAAGAAGAATTTCAGCTTCACCCTCTGTTAAACTCAGCTCAGTGTACAATAGTTGTTGACACTGTTTTGCTCTTCCTCCAGACTGTCCTGCTGGTTCTGTAACCCTATTTCAGCCACTTAGCTGCAGTAGTGCAGGTAACTCACATCTCACTGCACCTGGATTTGGAAAGCAAACTGCAAATCCACTAGAGACCAATTATTTCCTTTCTAGGTGCCAAATGTTCTATGAAGTCTTATACGAACACCCATTGATATTTTAAAGAACTGTTCTTCTTTTCCCTTAATAGAAACTTCTAGATGAGAACATTTTTCTCCGAAACTAAAGATAAATAGAAAACTCATAAAAAATATCAAGAGACACCTAGTTTTGGTTCAAACCTCCACCAAGAGCTTCTAGCACCAGCCAGTTATAAAAGAAGAATGAACCTACAGTGCCCTCAAGTGTGAGGGGATATGAATTAGAAGAAGTCTGAAGATCTAGGAAGGAAAACTTCTCAAGCCTTCAGGAAGGACCCTCACTGAAGAAAATTATGCTTACCAGCATGTGGGGATAATTGCCCTTAGGCATGAGGACAGAATGTGTACTATAAACGCGTGCAAGAAACAAATGACAAAACAACCTCACTTTCAACGGCCTTTTTAGATGCTTGTGAGCTGGAAGCTTCATGTGCATTCTCACCACAGGAACATAACAAAGGCAGTTTAGTTATCTAGTGCGGAAGCCTCTAAATAGTATTTCAAGGAAGTACCACCTTAGTGGAAGCTCAAATTTACAAATACAACCAACACTGTACAGACAAGTCCAATGATGTTGAAGATGACATTTCTTCAAGTGTCTGAATCTCTTAGCAAAGATCACACTTCACTCTATTATCCGGGAATACAAAAGTTATCCTTTCTACAGTTATACAGAAATTGAGGAGGGTAATGCACCTTAACTAGCATTCACAAAACCCGTAGGTCAAGTTGGAAGTCACCTAAGTTAACCAACAGGAAGCACTGAAGACAGGAGCACCTTATCAGTCTCATCTCTCACTGTGCTAGAGCATTCTGCCCCCCACAAAAAGACAACTGCATCTATTCATGACCACAACCTCAAGCTGAGAGACTGGTGCTCTCACCTCAGCAGTGAGATCACTTAAACAAGATAGAGGCCAAGTCCAAGTCATTAACAGGCCCAAGGTGATTTCACCTCCTCTCTAAATAAAGTTAAGCTGTTTGATGATGGCAACACAGCTAGCACTTCCAACTCCATTAGTCCTGCTTTACATGCAATTCTTGAGTTGTTCACAGGCCCAGAAATGAGAGCAAAAGCTAGTTCAATTCTCTCATCTTGGGAGCCTAGGCATGTAAAGGGCATGACTTTGAACCACCTCAGGGAGAAAAGGTGCTGAACCCAGAGTCCTCGCTCTTTGGGAATGTTCTAACCACTAAGCTGTTACTCAGGAGTGGGAGGGGTAGCTCTGGTTTGTTTTGTGCAAAGCCCATCTGATAGGTCTTCAGTAAACATGCTCCAAGAACATCATGTTCTGCAAGCCCTGAGAGGAGACAGAAGGAAGCATTTAACCTCTGTATCTAGAGTGTGCTTACTTGAGCACAAGCGTGGAACTACTGCCCACTTCCTGACCTGAAACACCCTTAAGCATGGCTGAACATCTGATGAGGTTCTGCCTATATGCTCACTGACTTCAGTTACAAGGTTGGAAGGACCCTGAGTTTTGAAGCTCTGAGCTGGGTCATAAACACAAGCTTCCTGAGCTCTTGTCTTTAGACTGCATAATTGTCTTTCAGTGACTTAGTGAAAACCAGAACCTTTGTCTTGACAAATAATTATAACACAGGACAGAGGAACCCCCACATTGGTGGCTGTAAGTCTAGAAATCTGAAGGTATCTTTTTCCATTTAAAACAAACAAACAAACCCCTAAAACCCAACCAAGCATAAAAACCTCGACCAGCTGTACTGTAAAAACATTAGGTTTGAAAAGCAAAGCATTCTGATGCTAGCAACTACCAAAAGTTGAGTCTTCCCAGATTATTTCAATTTGTAAGTTTTCATTCTACTGTAGGGAGAACATTTTCCTGTTAGGGTTACCTTTTCCTATAGTGTCATCTGCTGCAGAACTCACCTCTTGTATTGCTTTTGTGAACAAGATATCAATGATAAAGCAGGGACAAACTTGTCAATGAAAATACTGCATAGTAAGCTCTGTCACAATCCGGACCTAAATGTATCCCAAGTGGATGAACTACCACTTCCTGGCAGGAGGCTATAAGAAACAGTAAGAAACAGTAGTAACAAAGTGTAAAAAATAGTAGAGCATTGCACCTGAAAATACCTCCGAGATACAAGCTAACTCTTTCAGTTGCTTACATTCAGTAAGGGAGTTAAAACAATTTGAAGAGTATTTGCATCAAAGAGGCCACAAGCTCCATCCCCCTTCTTTCACTAAAAATACAGCCTATGTTCTGATGCATTAGACACTGGTAGTAAATGTGTCCCCAGCATTGGGTCTGTTGAGTCATTGCTACAGCCAGGGTTGAATTAAGTAGAGCACCTTTCCCACTGGATGAGGCCTTGCCACACAGCAGGATAAAAGCTAAAATGCAGCCGGGAAGTTTCACTATGCAGGGTCCCTTTGAGCACACACCAGTGACTCCTGTGCAACAGTCACACAACAAATAATACAGCTTCTTCTAGCAAGTGAGGACTGCCAAAGCATTCTATTTTCCACTATCTGTCTTTATAATAGTGGACAATTAACGGTATCTAAATAGCTTTTAGTATTGACAATGCAGTAGTTTTACTCTGCTTGGAATAAAGAAGAAAAAAAAAAAAGCAAATAGCAACACTACCACACAATACATTATTTTACTTAAGACACTGCAGTTCAGCAGAAAATTTTATTTTTTTCCAGAGATAGCTTAACGTGTTTGTTCGTTAACTTTGTCTAACAGGAACTAGAAAGTCCTAAAACATTAAATGTCAGCCCTCTCCTCCCAACTAGAATCTACTCTTCCATTGAATCCGTTCTTATAAAACTGGTTAGGTGCCATGTGCTTATTTAAAATTCTTTGCTGGTAAGCTCAAAATTAAAGTTAATAGTTATTCACCAAAGCTTTCTAATAATTTCATTTCCCTTAAAGTCCTTCATATAGATCCCTTGCTAGATCCTTCAGAAAAAAGAAAAGACTGATTATGTGTATTATTTTCACTTAGTACCTACACTAGTATTTTCTGGTTAGACTGGGGAAAGTCTGTGCCGTGGCCAGCAACAGAAGACACCATCATACATACTCAGGACTGACTTCCTTCACAAACCTCAGCTTTTTGGCCCCAACTCTTTCAATTATTAAACCATCATTGTAGTTGGGTAGGGGATTTTTTTTCTGCTGCTGTTTTGGCTTTGGGATTTTTTTTAATATGTGGGAATGTATGCCTCCTGTGTTCAGAAGAGGTGACTTCTTGCAGTTAGTGCCTTCTTTCCTTCTTTGAGGTTTTGTTTTTTCTTTTTTAAGACATAGTGATGTCAAGGCTTCATTAATGATACAGGGGTAATATTAGGGAAGTTTCAGTTGAAGATAAATGCCTTACAAAATGGAAATAGTGACAATCATGAATTAATATAGAAACAGGCATGAAACTTGAATATAGTGTTGAGTATTCATAATTAATATATAAGGTGCTGATTCACCTACTGTCACAAATTTCTTATTCATGAATGCTTTTCTTCTCCCTTTCCTGTAGCTGTCAATTGTCACTACTGTAAGTCAGTAGCAATTACATTATTTCTAAAGAAAACTAGCAAGATATCATCACCTACAAAAAAACACCTAAAAATATGCCCCATCTCAAGAAGTTTTCATGTTACTATTCTGCAAACAGAAATAAGATGAGACAAAAAGAACAAAGTTTCATTTTTGAAGAGTTTTAGAGTAATACATCTCAATTCGTATTGATGTCACTTCAAACAAATCAAAAACTGGAAACAAAACATGAGACATGAAGTCTCCCCCAAGTGTTCCTTCAAATTCATTACATCTTCCTGGAGCAGGTGCACCAGCGTAAGTTCAGTCCATGTGGAATTCCGTGAAGCACGTACACATGAGGAGTGTCTACTGCTGTGGTAACTGGCACACCTGGTAGTCCACACTGAGCCAATTTAATCCTGAAAATACTTCAGCTGCACTCATATGACATCACATTTAACCTCTCCGGCCCTGCTGAAAGGTACACCACCATAAAAAAATAGAGATGCTGTGCTTCCAGGATCCACATGGCCCATTCAAAACTTGCTTCCTGCATCTCTCTATTCACAGTGTAACTTGTCAGATTAAGAGACAAGTGTGAGTGTCAGCTTGGCACAGTGATCATACTTACGGCCATGAAACTCCAGGAAACCTGAAACCTGCATGAGGAGACACATGATTGTTCATAACAAATAGAAGTACTAAGAGAGTTTTGAAACAGAATCCCCCAGCAACATTTCAAGATGCTTCTAGACAGACCAACCAGCACAGGGGCCTCAACCCTGCAAGCACATGTATGCTTCACTCTACCACCCGAGAGCAGCCATTCTGGCAATTTAGGGCGGCTCCCAGGAATAATAGGCAATCGTGATTTTTTTTCAGGATAATGCCTGTGGTACACAACACTTCTAATGAAGTACCTGTGGGTTTATTTTTAATCTATCATTTTTAGATCACGTGATGATATTAATGTAAGTACCCTCAGTAAAGCAGTTCCCTCCAAATGTGACAGTAAGTGCTCAAAATACTATTGCTAAGACAATAAATACTTCAGTTCAAAATTAAAATTTTCAGAAAAAAAATCAAGGAAAAAAACCACCCCAGATCTTACCACAACGACCTAATTAAACAGATGTGTTTAGTATCATAATAAGTTTCATCTGAATAAAGAAATAATGCTTTCCTCTTGTGGTACAAAAAAAAAGAAAAAAAAAGTGTCCTATTTCTGTAGCACAACATACTCTTTCCCCACTTCAAAAAAAGATCCCAGAGGCTGAAACTTAAACAAGCCATACAAACATGTATTTCATCCTAGTTTTCTGAAGTCAATATATTTAGAAGTGTTCTAAAAAGAAAGAGAAGATAAATACTTAACGTTATGATTGGAAAAATTATTTTAGCATATTTCAGTCTTCACCAAAATTCCTGTTCAGCTCACCTCATTAATCCAACTGGATTACCACTACTCAGTTAGGTTAAATCCTTCACCCACCTTACAGGGTCTTCAAAACTTCCTCACTACTTTGGCTTAAATATAAAGCGCTTTTGGACTGAGGTAAATAAATTTCACAGCATCTGGAAAAAATGTGGGTTTTTTCCTAACTTGGTGAAGTTTTAAGACCTCGGGTATTCATTTCTCTATGTGACATCTTGTCAATAAAAATGACCTTTAGGACCAAGTTAAGTTTTGAGATGAGGCAGAACAAGTTTCAAACTCCAGTTCAGCAAAGATCTCACTTATGTTTGAATGAGATACTCATACATCCAAGGCAAATGCTCTAAGATTTCTACAACTTTAAATGGAAACATGTAACTCCTAATGCTTGAGATGATCTACTTGTTCTGTTCAACTGCCCACAAGTCACTTACCTGAGAGAGGCAAACCAGAGACTGGAATGTGAGACCTTCATGCTCATAGTATTTGGCTATTCTAAGTGTATTTTTCTTCCTTTTCTTCATGCGTCTTTCAGTCATTACTGAGGAAGCCACTCCCTGCAAGCACTTTGTCAAAAGCAGAACATTTGCACAAAAAGGAGGGTTTTCTGAGACACCAATCAACTTTGTAACAACCAAACACTGATATTCCAGCAAATTCTAAATTTCACTCTCAAGAAAATACACCGAAGAATTAGTTCCAATATTGTGGTGGGTTGATGCTGGCTGCATGCCAAGTCTTCACCAAAGCTGCTCTATCCATCCCTTCTTCAGCTAGACAGGGAGACAGAATATAACAAAAAAATCTCATAGGCCAAGATAAGGACAGGGAGAGATCACTCACTCACCAGTTACCATTACAGGCAAAACATACTTGATTTGGGGAAATTAATTTAAATTATTAGTGATTTAGAGTAAGATAATGAGAAATAAACCCAAATTTTCAAGCATCTTATCCCCCCCCAACCCCACCTTCTTCCTGGGCTTATTTCCCACACAGTTTTTTCTACTTGCTCCACCCTAGCAGAGCAGCGGAACAGGGAATGGGGTTATGGTCAGATACATTGTCTCTGCTGTTCCTTCCTCCCCTGCTCCAGGGTCTGTCCCCACAGGAGGCAGTTCTCCATGAACTTCTCCGAAGTGCATCCTTCCTCAGGGCAGCAGTTCTTCATGAACTGCTCCAGTTTGGGTCCCTGCCAGTGGGGTGGAGCCGTTTAGGAACAGACTGCTCCAGTATGGGTCCCAGTCAGGGTCACAAATCCTGCCAGCAAACCTCTACACCTCCATTCTGTACAGGGCCACAGGTCCTGCCAGGAGCCTGCTACAGCACAGGCTCCCAGACTTCCTCAGGCATCCACCTGTTCTGGTGCGAGGTCCTCCACAGGCTCTAGGTGGGGATCTGCTGCACCACTGACCTCCTTTGGGACATCCCACCTCACCATGGTCCAGTTCACGGGCTGCAATGGAATCTCAGCTCCAGTGCCTAAAACACCACTTCCCTCTCCTTCTTCACTGCCCTTGTCTGTAGAGCTGCTCCTCTCACGTATCTCTCCCTTCTCTCACTGCAGTTGCTATTGCCCAGGGCTTCTCCCCCTTCCTTAACAGACATTATCTCAGAGCTGTCACTGATCGGCTCGGCCTTGGCCAGTGACAGGCCCATCTTGGAGCCAATTGGACATGGGAAATTTTCAGCAGCTTCTCACAGAAATCAACCCTGTAGCTGCTCCAAAACCAAAATCCTGCCATGCAAATCCAACACAAATACAGAGCCCACGAAGGTAAAAAAATAAAATCCATTCCTTATTAAATAATCTGCCCCACACGTTTCCTGGACTTCATTTCCACTACAAGAGAAAACTAGAAAAGATCACTGAAAATCCTTCTAGAAATTTAGAATTCGTATCAATAATGAGAGCATTTCCCTTTAGGATGCTGTCCTGCAGATGATGCCAGATTTCCAAATCAGACTCTGTGAAGAGTCATGATCCCATCTAATTATGTGAAGGAAATCAACTGTCACAAAGACATAATAGCAGTTTCTCTTCTATTTATAGCAACAGAATATTGTTGCAACAGAATATTATATAGCATGCTGCTTCAATTCTTCATCATTCTATAATGTTCAGAATTGTTAAGAACTCAAATAACTTCTTAGAAGGAGCTTCCCCCTGGCATTTAGAAGTTTCAGGGTTCAAGACTTCTCAGAGAACTCAATATTCCAAAGAACACACTATGTAAAAAGTACCACACTTTAAAAGAAAGTACTCTATTATCCACGTGAAGACTGTCTTAGTCTGTTGGAGATGGAGAGCTTGATTTCAATGAGCATCAGAAACTACCATTGCACCAGATAAAGGATTCAAGTCTCAAATGAGGCTCTTAAATCATATTATCCCTGGCTTCTATTACAAACAGAAGGAGAAGATATTTCATATGATACTCTCCCTAGAAAAAGCACTTCATTCTATTTCAAAATTAATTACGCTTGGATTAAGAATTTAGAGTTAGTTCTTTGTTAGATTGCCTCTTATATTGTAGATACATAATAACTTAGAGCACATGCTCTTTCCAATTTGATTTGCACTTACATTTCTTAGCAGTTTTAGACAACAAAGGAGCTCAATGCTCTTTACAAGTCCTGCCTAGCTGGATTGTCTGCTCTTATTTTTAAACAAATATTCAAGTAGCACTGTAGCAGGATACTCTATCCCCAAATGTGGTCAAGCAACTTGGACACTGTCCAATTTGGAAAGCAATCAGTGGTGGGCAGAGCTCAGGCCATGTGCGGGTTTTGGTGTTGAACTATGCTCAACCAGTCTGGCTAACTAACCCCAAATCAGTATCCTGACAGCAAGGCAAAGATTTGGCAGACAAGCTGCTAAGCTGACCTGGCAGACACGGGACCTACGGTCAGTAACTTTAGACTATGCAAGTCCAGTCCATATCCATAAGGCTAGGTTTCTCCAGCATATTCCTTCTTGGCACTCCTCAAGGTTAAGAGAGATCTGCCCATGAGCATTGGTATGGTGAGTCACATCCGTGTCTACTTAATTATTCCTTCTTGTGAGCTTTAACATGATTGCTTTGCAATAGTGCACTGTACTATCCTATACATACACTACTGGTAGTTTTAGCTTTTATACTGTGCAGGAAAGAGCTCTGGGGCTGAGACCGGATCCAGCCACACCTGGACCCCTCTCTGAGAAGGAGTTTAGAAAGCAAGGGGTTCCTTTCAGCACCTCGTGGCTCAGCAGCAGGACTTGTCATTCTACCCTTGACAAGTACATAGAGCAAATATTTAGAAGATCAGTATTCATTTTTCTGCTGAAGTTTTGAAAACACATGATGATATACTTCTATGTTTGTTTCTGTTACAGAATCAAGAATATACCTCCTTACAGCTGTCTAAAACAGCTACATTCGAAAAGAAAAATTTCACACCAGACCACCACACAGGACAGACAGGTTATATTAGCAAAGGATGAGGATAAGTTTGCACTAAAGCCATAGACTTTCACCAAAACTTCAAGCTTTAGCCCTCCCACACCAGCATCCCTGACACAAACTCTGAGATTATCTCTTCAAAGACATTTTATTCCTCAAAAAGCATTTTTATTCGTGAAGTCACTGTTAAACAGGGAATTTGTGTGAGTGTGCATCTAGAGAAATTCTCAGTTTCCCAACACAATCAAGAAGAGGTTTAGAAAATAGTATTAAAATCTGATTTTATTCTCTGTAAAATGCTTTCATTTTTTTGACCTCAGGACATCTTCCCAAATATTTTTTAGCAACTTTTTTTTTGGGGGGGGAACAGATATCAAGTCATTTAGTTTTCATGTGAAAATTCCAGCAGAACTTTGCAATCGCCTTAGCATGTCTTTATGCACACGCATGAAGATTTATTGCTACCAGAAATGACTTTTCAGCCATGTGGCTACGCTACCCCAGAGATCTGCTATCCAAGAACTGTACCTCCCCCAAAACATGCAGATGTGTGACACTGCACCACAGATCCTGGGTTCTGAGAGGAGGAACAGAGATGGAAGTCATATATATGGGAAGCACACCACAGCTTACCAGTACAAATTTAATTTTTGCATCACGAAGCAGCCATATTTTTCACTGCCCTTAGGGCTAATGACCTGCACACTGAATTCTGCATGTATAAAACTGGCACTTTTCCCAAGTTTTCTATCACTACACACAAACATACAGAAAACCCTAAAAAGTAGGAAGAACACAAAACAGTCTATGCTTCAATCTCAGGTATTCACTTAAAGTATAAACTACAAGGAATTAACTAGTACCTTTAGAATCTAAAATTAAGATTTTTACATTGTGCATTACAAATGGTACCTTCTGCATTAAAAAACAGCTTTCATTTCTAGTGAAACCTTACTCAAAACCTTGAATCCTTTAACGGAAAAACTTGACACCAAATAATGAAGGAAAAAGGAGCAACATTTGACATGCCCAATTTACACATACTCTTCTGACAGATTATAGACAATATCAGCCAAGCAGAGCTGCCATGTTCTGAATAGCTAGAAAAGCAAAACACTACAAGCCAAGATACCAATATGCCTTTTAAAAACCAGACAAAAACATTTCCATTTGGCTTATTTGGCTTCATGGAACAGAACAGTAGCAATAAAGGTCAGAATTAAGCTTCTCTTACAGAATACTATTTATACATCAATTTCTAGGTAAATATAAGCAACCATTACAAACATACCTCTTAAAAAACATGCAATCTAAGTGAAGTTATATGGTTTCCAAAACCTTTTCTGTAACACAAGTAGGAAGCACAAAATGGACACAAAGGAAGTTATGGCAAATATCAAACGCAATCCTATCCTGGTAAGGCCTTAAAACATGATGAGCTCCAGAAAATGTTTTATGCACCATAGTTGTCAAATGTTTAATATTGTTAAAGGGATGTAAGCTTGCACTTAGCAATTCACAGAAAAGTTTTTCTTAGATGTTTTCCTTATTTCAATTCTTCATCTACATGGATATCAGTGTGAAACTCGTTTAGAACTGAAATTTAAATAAATGGAAAATCCAAACAAACAGTTTAATCTGAGAGGAATGTGCTGTTGGCAAACAGGCTGCATTTAAAGCTAAAAGCTTTGTTGCACCAAAACACCAGCAACAGGCTCAGCAACAAGCTGCAATGGAAAAAAATCTTTCAGAAAAGAGGTTCCCCTCCTCACAAAAACAAACACCATCCCCCCTTCCCCCCAAAAAAAGAAAACAAAAGAAAAAAAAACCAAAAGGCACACAGGAAAGGCTTTAGAGCTTTAAATAAGTTTGCATTTTCAAGTTTGTTCCTCCTTTGAATAAATGTCATATTATTCCATGTTTACTCCCTAGGAGTTAAGGAATCCTTGACAAAAATGTTTGTCTCAGAAGAAAACCGTTTAGAAACAATTCAATAGCAAGCAAGAATATCCCAGGGAGGGAAATTTGGTGAAGAGGTGGTTATCCCTTGACTCTCAAAGCTAAGGCCCACAAAGGCAGTCAGCCATTTAGGCACAGGACCTGCCAGGAAAGACCAGCAACCAAGAAAACTTTATTACTGACTCCAGAAGGCACAGAACAGTGAAAAAAGGTTACAATTTCTAACTAATTTGCAGAAAAAAAAACCAAAAACATGTGTTTTCCGAAGCAGTTTTCAAGAGCTTTTCTACAGTACAGTGCCTGAATTGAAAATAAGTTCTTGCAGTTGCACAGAAGGGACACATTATCAGATTACATAAGTAGCATCACCTCTATTTTTAAAATACCAGCCCAGTGTATTTTTGGGTAATATTCTTGCACTAGAACACAACACTGGGTGAAACTTTTAACCCAAAATTACATGAAAGAACAAGCTTGGTTTCTACATAAAGCTGAAGTAAGGAAAATGGTAAATTGTTTACAAAGTTTAAATAGAACTAAACCAGTTCACCTTCCCAAACCAACTTTTGGCAGTAATTTAACCTAAACTTTCCAGAAAACAAAACAAAACAAAAGTCAAAGTCACTGAAAACATCAGGAACGCAGTAAACAAGAAAAAATGCCACCACTTAACATTTTGGATTTAATTCATTTATGTAGCTTCAAGTGAAGATCTCCATGTTTCACTTGATTTCTGAAGAGAGACCTAAGCTTTTCCCACCCCCCAATCCCCTTTAAACTGTAAACAATTTACTGGAAGAGAAAACCATACTGACAGCAAACCATATTTTTGGAAATTTAAACACTTGGTATCCACAGGAAAACATGATCAAGCTTTCAAAACTATTTTTTCTGGCCCACAATGGTATAGTCAGTACTTTTCCACTATGTTTATTTTAAAGGAGAAACCCTGACCTGAAGAAAAAGTCAAGAGCAAGATGACAAAACACCAAGTATTTCTTCAGTGCTCACTTTGCACTTGTTAAAGTAAGACAGTGTAATTTTCTTTAAAGTAATATACTTTGGTCAGGCTAACAGAAAATACATTATTTTACATAACCTAGCAAGTCCGTACATTTTTTTACTTAATACTGTATGTTAATATACCAAACATTCCAAAATCCTAGTGCTTTTCCTTTTGCTTGAACATCTCCTCAAGGTACATAAAATTTCCCCATTTGTGAGCAAAAAGCATCCAAATGTATGCCAACAGCTCAAAATGAAGACAGTTATTTACATAATAAACAGGACGAACAAATTATATGATAAAAAAATGCAAAAAACCTATAAATAAATTGGCTTTTGGGAAACTTGGAGCAGAACTTCTAGGAAGATCAATGGAAAGAGGGGAAGGATCACTGGTACCCATAGGCCATTAGTGTCAGAGTAAGGAAAACAATTTCAGACAGAAACCTAAGCTGACACTAGAATATGAGTGTAGACTGGAAAAGGTCATATCCAGTTATGAGCTGAAATGAACAGCCAACGTCTAAAATTACATCTAGATAGAGATGCAGAATCAAAAAAAGTTTAAAAAATCTAAAAAAGAGCTCATGTGACTTAGTCACTGCTAGATCAGAACAGATGCTGCTATTTACAAAATGCATTCAAGCTGAAGCATTTCTGGTTTCTACAGATCTCTAGGTATTAGCTCCTATTAGAAAACCAAAAAAGGTTTCTAAAAAGGAAACAAATATTTTTTAACTAAGCCACCAATGTACATCCTATGATTGCTTACCTCATTACTAAACAGCAAGAGATAAGGCAACCTTTGTGTTTGATTTCTTCAGTTTTAAAGCACTTCAATGCAGTCAAAAAATAAATATCAACCAAGATGTTATCAAATGTGTGCTTCGTGCTTCACTTCTTTTGAAAACAAAAATTCTAGTTATGATGTCCTGAAAATCAATTCACCAGAATCACATAAAGGCATAAATTTACAGATCAAGTAATTTCAAACCATTATAAGAAGAAGTTGACTAAGCAAAGCTGATTTCCATACACAAAGAGGGGCATACCATTAGCATGAAAAATTATGGAAAGGCTCCAAACACAGAAACAGCATTAGAATTGCCCCAGATGCCCTACTTTGCATCATTGTGAGAACCTCCACTGTTTTCAAGCAACTCCTTATCCCAACCAAAGACATTCCCAAGATCAGGCAATTCTGCAGTTGACAAGCTCAGCAAGAGAAAATTTCTCTTCATCTCTTGTAATGGACTGAAGCCTTAAGAAAGGAGGAAAGTAGGCTGAAGGAGGGAAGAGTCAGATAAGGTCATCTGAGTTTTATTGAGCGTTTAAGTCTTTAAAAAATATGTTCACACCCCTGCTCAGAATATTCCCAGACATGTCAAGATTAACTCTTCTCCATTAACATCTCCAGCCAGCCTCACCCCACATGTGTGATACAGACCCATCATAAGAACATGTTTACAATAAATACTGCAGAGGCAGCAGACACTGTAAATAATCATTTTAAAGCATTATGCCATTACTTCAGTATTCTCTCTCAATTTGAGAGAAGCGAGAATATTAACCACCACCAAAAAAGCCTGTAACAGATGTTTTCTAAACTAGTGATCTGGTAAAGCACCATGTGGATTTTGAAGGGAGCACCCTACAATGAATAATTAAATCCATTCCATCCAATAGCTGGAAGAGACAGAACATGCTTTTGCTATGAAGTGAACTCACAAAATAGGATGTTCCAACTCACTGTATACAGGAGCACTATGGGAAACAGGAACCAATTTGGGCACTGTTATTGTGCAGAGGGACTAGTTGGCCTTCAGAGGGATCAGATACACCACCACCAATGAGGATACCATATTTAAATTCTTAAGCTTGACTATAAATTTCAACTGAGACACCTCTCTATGGTGGCTGACCAACAGTAAGCATCACATGGGAACATCCCTATCATGCAGCAGGACACAATCAAATTAACTTGGACAAAAATCCTAAACCTAACAGATCTGCCTAGCTAGAGATCTCAAAGTTCACTAAAGAAAACTATTAGTAGAAAACTACTATTGTACAGGAAGGCTAAAAAAGACTTTAGACAAAGTTATAAAGTCATCTATCAAAGATAACCCCCAAGAAGATTAAAGATTTGGAAACTTAGCCAGTCTTCCATAACACCATTCCTCAGGATAAACCATTTGGGAGCAATGAGCATAATTTTCACTCTTATTACCCTTAAAAATCATGCACCACAGAGCTCAGACATGAAGCACTCACAAGCAGAGAGTGAATTCTCTTCTGGGTTCACATTGCTAGAACAAATCTAGCAATGAAACAGAAAAGAAACTCCTATTTTATCCTTTATGGATGCACACAGGAGAACTACTACCTCCTTTCCTGGCAGAGGTTTTATTTGTCCTACCACAGTGGCAGAGGACACGATGTCTGCTTTGGCTATGACTAGAAGTCTTCCCATCCTTTCTGGATGCTCATTTAATTTAAACCATACAAGTGTTTTGCCAGGATTTGGAAAGGAAGGATATTCCCTTACATGTTCTCTGCCAAGCAAGCCTAGATCCCAATCAGTCCCTCAAGGTTTTAGGACAAGAAGATATATTTGGCTGCTGACATAACCCCTTTCTTCCGTGCCATAACAGCCCTTGGCAAACTATGGAATTCTGATACATTTATCCACTAAAGCAGCAGGCCTGAGAAAACAAAGAGGTAATCAAAACCGCCCCCTCAAGTTCACCTGATGCTTTTATGTATGAGACAGGTTTCAGACCACAGGTTTGAGCACTATTTGTCTGGTAAATACAGTCTAGAAGATCAAAGAGAAAGGACTTAGATGGTTCTTGAAGTCCCTCCAAGGAGTTACTAATACAAAACAGAAAAAGAGACTGGAAGGAAATATCATTCAGCTAGCAATGCTCTGCCTTTCCCAGAGAGAGACCAAATAAGCACCTTGCTCCTGCCTGATGTTTAAGAACAGTTTAGATCTGGTGATGAACATGACTGGATAGCCTATCCTAGCACTGAAGTTTTCCCCAAATGTCCAACCCAAGCCTTTTTGGAATTTAGATCCATTGTCCATTCATTCTAGCTCATGTTTTCTTTGTTTTTGCATCTGACTTCTAATTCCTTTTCTTCCCCATTGCTTTGGGAACATATTATCTTAAGCCTCCTTTTAGCCAACCACACCACCTCTAAGTACTTCAAATTTCCTTCTCAGAAAACTCCAAAGGAGAAGATATGATAGAAGATATGATACAAGCTCACATTAAAGTAATTTTAAATTATATGGTTGCTGTCCAGTATTCTTACTCTCCCTCTCACCTTGTAATCTATTCAACAGAGCATAAAAATTTGTTAATCAAGACTTTGCTGGACAGGACCTTATAGAGCCTTTACCAAGTACCTGTTGCCTGACCTCACTTGCCTTTTGGGGATGGTTTTCTAGTTAATTTTACTCACTAAAGTGTAGTTTGGAGATCACAATTCCCTAGCTTGTTAATAAGGCTATCATGTATGCGAACATTGAGGACTCCAGTATATCAACCTATTCATATAATAGAACAGACTCTGTCTGCACCACAAGGCCTGTTACTCCATCACGAAAGCAGTAGCAATGCTGGATTTAAAACAATTTATCCTGGCTAAGTCTGCTTTGGCTGTTGCTCAACTTCTTTTCCTAGGCACTAAAAATGTGTTCCAACACTGGTCCAATATTTTTTCTTTGAGCTACAGTTAAAATCCTTCAGCTTCCTCTTCAGCCCTTCCCATTTAGCCAACACTGAAGGTATGCACCAATTAATCTGAGTCTGCTACTTCCCTCCACTATCTTGAAATTGCAATCCATTACATGAGATTGCTTCAGCTAGTTGCTTTTCTAAGCACCTTGGAATTAATTTCATCAGGCCCTACCAGATTGAAAATCTGCTGCTTATCCAAGCAACCTACAGGTTTCCCCCCACCCTCCAGCCCAGGAAGGTACTATTTATGCTTTTATCATGGCTATTGACTACACAGGCCGGATTAACCATTTCAGAAAACATTTCAATCACCTCAGCATTATCTGTTAATCCACTAATCTGTGGATCTTTTATTTCTTGCTTTCTTCCAATATTCATTTCAGCTAATGCTCCTTATGTTTTTGACCATCCTAGATTTATTCATGCATATTTGTGCACTTTCTGTATGTTTCTTTTGTTTACATCAATGAAAAGATCAACAGAGAGCAGAGTTCTTTTTTCATTACTAATTTTTCCCTTCAATGCAAATGTTGCCTATTGTTAGACTGCTTCTCAAAGAGGTTGAGATTGTTTCTTTCTCCCTTACATTTGCACCCAGTCAAGCTCTGCATGCCAAATTCTATGCTTTTTGACACTTATAGGTTTTATTCTGCTGTTGCCATCTTTTATCCTATGTAGACTAGCACCTTGTTGCACCTGCACAACCTGCCCTCCATCTACATATTCTCTTTGTTTATGAAGAGAATGAATTTACATACCCATGGAGAGCAGTATGTTCTGCTGAGTTTTCTCTATTGAATGGTCACAAGAGATTTTAATTATCAAATCTCATCCTTTCAGTGATTCTTCTCCAGCTACGGACCCGACACCTTGTATTTATATTCCACTCATCCATATCTGATTGATCCAACTGAGGCTGGCAGAAGACTTTCAACGAGCACGTGTTCAAACATTCCTCTGCTGTTCTTTCCCAATATATTTGTGTTGGTGTGCAGACACCCAGCACACTGGGAGGAATGACGCACTGCTCTGCAAGGTCACAGGCACTGTGCTATAAATGCGTGCAAAACACCCCACGAGCAAGAATTTCTCAAGAACCTGTGACACATACTGGGGGGCTTACCTCAAAAACTATTCATCAAACATTTTCAAATTCAAACATTGAAACTGCTTTCACTTGGTTAAAGCATTGCAACTGAAATACCTTGCAAATATTTTTTAAATTATTTATTGAGGTCAAAGTGGCTTTAGGAACTTTCTTTTACTAAAAAAAGCAGAAATTAGAAAAAAGGGGACTAGTTTGCTTACACTGTCTTTATAATAACCCTTATAAAAACAACTTGTCTATTCTAAATGGGAAAACAAATATATTCTCTCAGTTTAAAAAGCATATGGTATTATATATAAATATATATATATAGCCTAGCATGAGAAAACTCATTATCCTGAACATAAGTCAAATCAACGGGAATGTATGTTAAGCAATAATTACAGATTCTGATATAAGCAATATTATTAATTAATAATAGCATTAATACTGTTATTTATTCAAAACAAAGAAGAAAGCGATACACTTAGCATTCCACCATATATCAGAGGAATTTTTATCCAGGGGAGAAAAACCCACAAACATAACAAAGGCAGGCTCCGAGGGATGCCACACTGCCACAGGCTGCTTCCAAGCCTGCAGCTTACACCAGCCATCGAAAGCATTCTATCAACCTGCCCCAGGCACAAAGCTGCAAAATCACCGGGAGCACCAGCTGCTCGTGCCTCAATGTTTGCTGACTGCCCCAACAGGCAAGAGGGCACTAACTCAAAGAAAGAAAGAAAGGAATAGCAATCAGCCCACATGGGAAATTCTAATCTTTGATTTCCTTACTGATTTATGCTGGAAGCAAATCTGAAAGACGAATGAAGCACATTTTACAGTTCTCCATATTGAGGCAGCTGAGGTGGGGAGAGATAAAAAGAAATATATGAGTCCATGCTCAGACTTCTAGTCTGGGATGGACCATTCCACAGGAGAGAGAATGAGGGGAGCCTCAGTTCATGGGAGAACTGGGCTCAGAGTTGCTTCTCCTGCCCTGGGCTCTATGTCATTTAATAAATTTAGACAGCATAATTGTACATATTGCTGTGGACTTCAGTATTGTTTCAGGTCCCAAATCAGGGAGATAAAGTAATACAAGTGCTGATGCTGTTCTGAATGGGATTTCACATTTTTATGTTGCTAAGCTATTTATCTTTGGAAGCACTGCTGAAAGCCACAAGTTCTATGAGGTGATAATAGTTAATTTAAAATTTTGCTTTATCTGCCATCTTCAATGCAGAGATCTGAACAACATTATTCTTGGTCATTAATCAACAGAAAACCATTTCATGCCTGACAATAGTCCTCAGCATCCAAAACAGAATACTCATACTGAATTATTTCTCCAACAAATGCGGATCCAAAGACTACAATGAAAACTTTCATTTATGAGTACAGATACAAGAACTAAGATTTGCCACTCTAAATTCATAAAATACAGAATACTTCTCTTTTAGATCTATGCTTCTGAAAAGGAAATCTACAAAAGCAAATTCAATTTTTTTTCTTAAAATAATGTTACATTTGATTTTATTTTGCTTAACTTGCTGGTAAACTTTTACTTTTGTGTGTAAGCAATTGGTTTCACAGCTATTAAACCTTTCACTTCTATGTTTATTAATCAAGCCAACAATGACCACGGTATTTGAACATGCATTTGCTGTATGAAGATGGCCATTTTCTGCCAAAACTTTTTGGCCTAGTTAAAAGAAAAGCTGGTAACAAAGTTTCTACACCACATTAATAGCTGAACAGGCCATTAACTTCAAATACATAAAAACCCTAAGAGGGAGTCATCCGGTCCTGTATTCTGACCTCCTCCCAAAATTTAGGTGAGAGATCACCATCTGTTTGGCCTTTGAATAGACTCTGATATCTTGAGCCTGACAAAAACAAGTCTTCCCTTAGCAATCTGTTGCAGTAACTTATCATTCTCACTGGTAACAGAGTCACTTCTCACATGAACCTTTAACTGGAAAGATGCCAGATTAAGTTTTCAACCCATTATTCAAGTTGGGGGTGGTTGGATGTTTCACTGGCTTCAGATTTTAAAGTTTGGCAGCTTTTCACTTAGACTATGTGAAACCATCAGCTTTGAGAAAAACTCCACACACAGCCTAAACTGGGTAAAATAAGTTACACTGTATTTATCACACTGCACACTACTGAGAAGTTGGACAGAGACTCTTTCAGCTCCAATAACCCAAACCCAGAATGTATTTCTATACATATGATAATACAGAATGGCTTTTATGTTATACATATTTATGTCTATCATGTATAGATTATTATATCTATAACACTATATATTATTATGATATTTCCCTGAATTTCCCTGTATTCAACCTGCTAAAGTTCAGGGAGAAAAAGCCCAGTAGTGAGAATCAGGCAGCTATCTCCAAGCACAGCTCTTATGTATTCACTTGTGATTAAAAGAAATGCCCGAATTTCCTTTTCCTACGCTGCAGCTAGAAGTAGTATTTTTAGTAGAGCTGACGGACCCATTCATACAAGAATTCCAAGACCTGCACAAAAATCTGAGGTGAGCAAGACAATTGCAATGCAAGGAACTATAATTAGACTGTAAGAGTGGAAGAGTACAAAGTAAAATTTATTTTTGTTAGCATTAGGTCAGTAAATGTAATCCTCTATTGGCCAGGCTGCCTAAGAGCTGTGAAAAAAAAGGTACTTTGGATCCTATCGATGCCAGGGGAGAAACTATTTACCAACAAACAACAAGAAGGGCATTCTGACAGGCTCTGCCTTAACAACAAGCTCATATGGCTTTTAAAAGCTCCAAACCGTCCCATTTATATTTTCAAGTGGCAACACTAATATTAATACCCAAATCCTTCCTGCTTTTCTGTTAAAGCTAACCAGGTAATACCACAGCACTGGTCATACAGACTGAAACTAGAGTGTTAAAGTTGTCATTTTAGTGCTTCCTTGGGGATGCCCCAACTTTCCAGCCGTTCACTGCCAAATCCTCTCTGCTGGATTGCACTGAAAGACTTCGTGCTTCTTTACAGAATAGTTAGGGTTGGAAGGGACCTCTGGAGATCATCCAGTCCAACCTCACTGCCAAGCCAAGGCAGGGTCACCTAGAGCAGGTGACACAGTAACGCATCCAGGTGTTTTTTGAGTGTCTCCAGTGAGGTATTTCCGCCGCACCCCCCGCCCGCCTTTTAATAACGCTTTTCCAAATGTTTCTTCGGGGAGAGAGGCGCAGGGACGGAGAGCATTTAGCACGTATTAATTGCAGGAATAAATCTGACAGGGTGGATCAGACGCCCACCTCGTCGCACAGATGAAACCCCTGCGTGGGACGGGGCCGGGAGAGCCCCCGGCCCGGTCCCCAAGC